>JZSA01006537.1:0-57859 GCA_000956155.1 Cotesia vestalis | reverse complement strand
AATTTTCCCACAAGGTCAATTGAGTGACTCTCGGGTATAAACCCCCATGAAAATCACTCGATCCAGACTAACAAATGTTTTATTCTAATTAATTAACTAATCGTCGATTAAACGATCCAATTAATAATTAATTAGGAGAAGTAACTGGGTATTAGTAAACCGCGGTCCACTTCTTTCCCACAGAGTAATAATTGATACCTTGACGAATAATACGGTGATCTAACTCTCTAATCGAGGGTGAAGTCCTACTTGTAGTTGGCTTCCTTCGTCTCGTCACTACTCCGGGGATCGGTCTTTTTGGATTTCCGTGGCACTAGGTCTGGCGGTCACACTACTTCTCCTTTTTCCACTGCACGGCTCACCTATATCAACCCAAAACCACCCCCTCCCATTCTCCCTTTAGACTCGAAGATCGAGACGCGCCAGTGCTATGTCGAACAATTATCGATCTCTGGTAACCTATCGATTTAGGGTAATTTTACCCTGTTACAAAGTCCTCGAAACATATTTCAGGCGCCACTATATCTCATTCTTCAGGAGGTTGCAGAGAAATATCTTCAACTTCTTCTTCGATTATTGACGAAAAAAATCCACAGTGAGCAAAGCAGTTTTTGATGGTAGTAGCAGTCACATTTCGCCAAGCTTTATCAGCCATCCGCATGGCTTGCAATACATCTATACGAGAATCTCTTTTTTCTTCCAAATCTTGCAACATATTCCTGACTACTTCTTTACGGTATAATGACTTAAAATTTTTGATAATGCCTTGATCCATCGGTTGCAATTTTGATGTGGTGTTTGGAGGTAAAAACTCTACTCTTACTGATGTCATTTGAGGAATATCGTTGTGTGCCGTGCAATTATCTATAAATAGTAGTATTTTTCTTTTTTCTTTACTCATTTTCTTGTCAATACCCATGAGCCAGTCTCTGAAGATTGCAGAAGTCATCCATGCTTTAGTATTCGCTTCATATTTCAATGGCAGAGATTTGCATTTTGAAAAACAACGAGGTTTTTTCAATTTCCCAATCACTAAAGGTGAGAGTTTTTCTGTACCTGTCATGTTTGCAGCGAGTAAAATTGTTAAGCGTGCTTTGCTATGCTTACCACCATGGCATTTATCATCTCTAAAAGTTAGAGTTTTGTCGGGAAGACATTTATAAAATAAAGCTGTTTCATCAGCATTGAAGACATTTTCAGGCTCAAAATCACGTAACAAATCTTTCAATCTGTCATTTGTCCATTTATTACAAGTTGCAACATTTACACTTGCACTTTCCCCGCAAACTTTCTTGAAAACAAGGTCATGCCTACGTTTAAACTTTTCCATCCATCCATTGCTTGCTCTAAAATCAGAAAATCCTAAAGACGTCGAATATATTTCTGCCTTTTCTTGTAATAATGGTCCACTAATACTTATATTTTCATGACGACACTGTTTAAACCATTTTAATAAGCACTCTTCTAAGCCGGGAAACTCGGAAATTCGCCGTCTTTTACACGACAAACTTTGACCACTCTCAACTTTCTTCCTTATATCTACTTCATTTTTTATTATTGTTCACTGCTTCGAGCACTCGTAGTTTTTCAGAGAGACTAAGAGTTTTTAGTTTACGTTTTACACTCATTATTTATTAATTCTTTTTCACGTAAAGCTGTCAAAATTGATGTGGATTGCAGTGAATCGTAACTAAGTCTAAGGGTATGATAATTTTACAATCGCCAACAGAGAACCTGACGTCAGCTATAAATTCCATTACCATTTCGTAAAACTGGTAATCCTAATAAGATACTTAAATACGGTAATAACTTAAAATTCGAGATAGAGAGGTCCAAGTGTGTGTATTCGAGTTATGGAGGGTAAAAATGTACAGAAATAGCTTGTAGGGACTCACTAATTATTTCGACTTATAGAGGGTAACAATTTCGAGTAACACAGGTTTTATGGCTTGAAGGGAAGGGGATGAAATATTTTTTCGAGTTACGGAGGTTTTCGAGTTATCGAGGTTCGACTTATCGAGGTTCTACTGTATTATTGTTTATTTGGCTAGTTACTGCTGGTGAGTCATTCTTTTGGCCATCGGCTTGGTCAGTTGTATTGTTAATCGGGCAATTTCTGGCAATGTGGCCTTCCTTTTTACAGATGAAGCAAGAAAGAGTATCTGTAGATAGGTAGATATAGTACGTTGTATCATCATAGTTAATTTTGATAGATTCTGGGAGGAGGTCTTTGTCTTGCGGAGAGATGTAAACTTGTCGTCTGAAGCTCATAATGTGGTTGAATGCGGGGTTCTGTAGTCCAGCTCGTAGGAATGTGATTTCCGAGGTCAGCTTTATTCCTAATTTGAGGAGTTCATTTTCAATAACTGAATGTGGGATTATGAGGCATACATTGGACATTACTACACGGATGCTTTTGGTGATGAGCGATCTGACTTGGAGGATGTTGTTGTTTACTTTAATTTTCGGGTGTTTGGTCACAATGTCTTCGACGAGTTGTTTGGTAGACAGGTAGATACAAATTCTATTGTTTGAGATACGGGAGATGAACTTGATGGATTCTGGTTTGACAATTGAAGCTAAGCTGGTAATGTAGTCTTGGATTTGGGCATCTGGCGTGGAGTCAATAACTATTGCTTGTTCTTTAGTTGGGAATTGTACACTTTTCGTGGCGTTGAGGTAACTGGAACTTGGGTTTGCCATTTTTATAGCTATCCCGGTAACAAGGTCGCTATTCTTCACCAGTAACTGAAACTATCTCAGGAGAATGTACAGGGTAATCACTATTAATTTAATTCACTAAGGTACACAGACTCACGTGGCGCAATTATTAGTAGACTCGTTGATCCGGCTTAGGTCCGATCACCTCGGCGGCTCAATTACGACTGATGATTTATTTTATGAATAATTTGTTAATATTAATTCAAGTCAATAATTTAATGATATTATCTGAAAAATTAACAATATTTCTCCATTATAATGATATTTTTATGAAATTTCCTTTCGAAAAGTAATTTTTTAGCATACTTAAATAATTTTCACGTACTATTTATTATTGTACGTAAAAGATTTAGTGACATAATTATGTTTTTATAACCATATTTTATTAGTTATTAAGATAATATTATATTTTAAATAAGAAATTAATTAAAATAATTTAACAAAAATTTTTGTTACAACGTTTTTTCATCAATTTTCTTAAAGTTGGTTAAGACTTTTATAATTATGCATTTATAAATTTTCTAATTTTTTTTACATTTTTCACTAGGAAAAAATCTAAACCACCTCCATAAACTCTAGCTGAGAGACAGCAAACCTACAGATTGATAAATAAAAAAAAAGTAATGAAAAAGCACAAAATATTCTGACAACCAACCAACCCTCAGGAAAATGTAAAATAAGGGTGGGCGTGGCTTAAATATTAGTCATCTCGTGGCTAAAAAGTGAACTACTCAAAGTAGGCTTCTGTTAATGTTTACAATATAAAATTAGCCGGATTATATATGTTTCGATAATTATTTTTATTTAATTAATTATTTATATTGAGTATTATTGAATAAAAAAATGCGTATCTCAATTCAAGAAATCTGTAATTATGTTGGTACTACACCCCATAGTAAAAATTTTACTGGTGATGAAAATATCATTAATCAAGGACACCTGTTAAACTGCGGTAAGGTTAGTGAGGAAAAAAATAGTTCAAAAATTATTGCATTTTGTCTCCAATCGTCAAGTATCAGAGATGATCCTCATGAAATTAATGGTGACATTATGAAAGATGGAAGAATCATGGGTTTTATTTGAACCGGTGTTTAACGCTGTTTTATTTGAACCGGTAAGTATTATATTTTTATATTTATTGTTATTGATTTATATTTTATATCTATTGAATAATTATTACGAATGTAAAATTGTTGAAAGTTTATTGATGGGCATTAATTTTTTCAGAAATGAGTTGGAGAATCTCAAAGTTATCTCCTGCACGGACAAAAAGTGTGCGTGGAATGCTCCAAAAAAGTCTGCACTTCAACGATACGACATGAACTTTTTGATGACATATCACTGTCTTGCGAACAAAATAGAATTATCACAGTAAAGAAAATTAAAGCGTAATAAAGTAAAAAGTTGCACCTTAAATAACCTCGACGTAGCATTACAAATAATGATTAATAATAATCCATCATCAGCTTTAGCTCCGCACATGTAAATGCAACGATTTTTTAATTTTTTTTTAAGTATTGTCATTAATTTTTTAACTGTTCTTTTGGCATATGTTTATTAACTACGATTTACTAATAAATTTTAAGCATAGCGTTTTTAATTTTTTTACAAGCTTTTTGGCATTTATACATTTTATATCCGAATACCTATTGAAAAAAACAATCATTGTGAGTAGTTAAATTCCATTATTATATTAATTTTAGAAATTTTGCCACTTGAATTTTCGATTAATCAGAGAACAATTTTTTTAAATATTTATATTATTAAAATTTACTTTTTCGTAACGTAATTATGATTTGTAAAAATTTTTTTCTATTATTATTTATACATTAAATATTGAAATAATTTATCTATACTAATTGACTTATAGCGGGCAGTTTTTTTGTTTTTATTAAACAATGTCTGTAAACTTAATTGAAGATAGGCTTATATTTGTCCACAACATTTTGTGATTTAAAATATTAATTTTTACATCACAAGTACAGGGTAAAATAAGTTTTTGAATAAAGTTGTTTTTTCTCAAACAAAATAATATTTTCTTTTTAACTTCCCGCTAAGAAAATTGAAAATTTTCAAAAATCGGGAAGTTATTGGTTTCACCCCGTTTTTCGAAAATCGAGTTCTCATCAGATCTTGACGTTTTGAGTTTCTAGGAAGCTTCCCTGACTATTCTCGCGATGATGTCCGTATGTCAGTATGTATGTATGTGTTATGTATGTATTTAACCCTTTTATAACTTTTGAACGGCTTGACCGATTTGATCGCGGTTGGCGCCATTCGAAAGGGCTTGACCAAACTTAGATTTCCTAAAAATTAAAATTGATTCAGACCGGTAGATTTCGAAAAATTGCCAAAAAACTACAAAAAAAAAATTTTCGAAAAGTGGTTTTCTTGGAATAACTTTTAAACGGCTTTATCGATCAATCCCAAAAACTAATCAGCTCTTAACATTAAAAAACCGCGCCGAACGCCGCCAGTGCAGTCCAAATCGGTCAATTCGTTCGTGAGTTATCGTGAACGAAAGAAAATTGAAAAAAGTGTTTTTTCGGGGTTACTCCGAAATTTTCGATTTGATTAATTAAAACCTGAGATGTACTTATGGAGATGATAAAACTGCGTCAAACACCGCCAACCGCGTGAAAATCGATTAATCCATTCAAAAGGTATTGCGATTTGAAAAATCCAAAAATAGTGTTCTATGAAACTTCTATCAGACTTTCGGGCTGGGAGAGCTCAAATGCATTAAAATATTATCTCTCCTAACTCAGTGAGCTCAAAATATCACATCAATTATATTTTGAGCTCAAAATCTCAAAAATGTCATAAGTAGAATTTTAAGCGCTCAGGTATGGAATTAGCGGGAAGTTGCAGGGGTGGCCTTTAGGGTAAACCGTTTTCCTATTTTTTTTTTTTTGTTTTTTTTTTCTTATTATATTTAGAATCGGAAGACATGATTCTGTGAAAGCTCTTGATAATAAGATAACAATATTCGCTGAAAAATTAATGGCCATTATAATAAATCAAGAGACGTCTCAATAACTTTCGAAATTAAGTGAATTGAAAATCAAATTTTCAATTAAAGAATGTTGTCAAAAAGTATTTACTCGTCTGTCATCTGATGTTCGAACAATCTGTGAAGAATCGTATAAATTTCATAGTGTATGGCTAAAAGAAAGAAAGTTGAGGATAACGGCGATTAATGCCTATAAAATTTATACTTATTGCAATAATAAACAGCCGATTGGAAGAAAAAATCTTTGGATTACTTTTTTAAAGCTTCATTTAGTAATGCTGCGACAACATACGGTCTTGAACATGAACCTTTAGCTCGTGAAATTCATGAAGAACAGATATCCGATTAAGTTATTCAGTGTGGTTTGATCGTTTCCAAAAGCAATCCTTGGCTAGGATGCTCACCAGATGGAGTAGTTTTTAAAAATAACAAACCATATAAAATTTTAGAAATGAAATGCCCCACTGAAGGAAAAAAAAAGTGTTGATGACGTAATTAAACAAATAAAATGGTTGGAAGTAAAAGATGATCAAGCAACTTTGAAAAAAAAGTACTCTTATTATGCTCAAGTTCAAATGAACATGGCACTCGTAAATGTACCATCCACCGATTTCATGATATATTTTTCATTCGATAAAACCATTAAAATCATTCCTATTAGCTTCGATTACAAATTTACTCAAGATTTGTTATTTCCATTGAAATTAATGTATTTTAAATTTATGTTGCACAATGTTTGTGAAAAAGAACTGAAACAACCAGATGAAGAATAATTGTTTCTTCAATTAATTTTTATTATAATAACTGTACAATATTAAGTATATATTTTAATATCAAGTCATGTATTTTGTGCAATGTAAAAATAGATGAGGTTATAAAAAAAAAACATTTTTATAATTTTTATACACTTATTTTATAAATTAAAATTCGTCATTTTTTAAAATAGGATTACTTAAATTTACAACGGCACAAACAATGGTAAATATTTCTTCAGATTTGAAGACTAGTCCGGTAGGCATTTTGAAAGAAAGTATCTGAAAGTATTTAATTCTTTGATTACTCCTTTCAATATGAACTCGTGCTTTGGCTATAAATTGTCCTGTTATCGCTTCTGCTTGTGATAACTGTTGTTTTTGTTTCAGAAATGGAGGTCCAATTAAATTTACATCATGTTTCTTACACAATTCACCAACAGTAAATCCTCGATCAGCCATCAAGTCGTCTTTTTTGTCCATCATTTTTAGAATTCCACTTTGTTCGCAAAAAACATTGTCTGAAGATCGACCTCCATATGGTTTGCTAATGAATGAAATTAATCCTGCCGGAGTTACAGCTGTCATAAATTTTAGTGTATAAAAACTTTTGTAATAAGAATAAGTGTTAAGCTGACAGCATAAATTTTTGAACTTTTGAATCGGTATTTCAATACAGTCAATAACAGCACGAACATTAGAAAAATTCTTTAAGCATTGGGGCATATTTCTCGAAATATTGTCTTTACTTGGCCAATAAATAGCAGGCTTCAAACATGCATACAAAACATCGATCATGTTAAGAATTCTTTCTCGACAAGTTTCAGGGGTACAAATTTTAAAGAAAACTGCCAATAATGCGTATGACATGTTTTGTTTAAGCTTCATAAATGTCATTACGATTATTTCTAGATTATCAAATTTGGAGTTCAACTGAAATGAAGTTCTTCTATCGACTAACTTTTTTATTGTGTTTACTAATAGGAAATTTGGTATTCCTGTCATCGTGCTTAATTCATCATTAGTTGTAATAAAACTTGAAAATTTTGGTATGATTGACCCTATTGAAACTTGAACGCTCACATTCTGAAATTGTTTTTCTATTTCTTTAACTTCTGGAAACTGGGTTGCTGCATCTTTAATTTTGAGACAACTGTTTACAGTGTTTGATGGAATTAATAAATCAATATTATCATTTTTTTTAGCTACAGGACATTGCATGGTGTTCTCATTTATCTCCTCTTCATTAGCTGAATGGATATTGTCTTCACTAATTTCAAAACAACCGGAAAAATGGTGCTTATTGTAATGCATGTCTTGATGAACTTTATTTAAGTTTTGTTCTTTTTTAGTTGACCGATTATGTAATCTTAGTAGCCTTTGAGAGTTCTGCTCAACTGTAGATGGACTTGGAGTTGTATCAACTGTACTAGACGGCAGATTAATCGATAGAACTGCATTTTTCTTCAATCTACGCACTTTGCAATCTTAAACATAACAATAATTATAATTATTTTAATTTTTCTAGAAATATTAATAATGATAAACGAAGAAAATACTTACTTGATGGAATGTAATCCTCTGCAACAAAATGTAAAGAATATACCCTCATTGTTTTTGAAACAGTTTTACTGATTTTTAAAATTTTGACCCATGCTTTAAAACGATCGAGTTTTTCTTTTTGATTAAATTTTTTTTTTTTAAATAATCACACTTTCATTTTTTTGTAGAAAATTATAAAATCGAACAGTATCATTTTTACATGCACGACTTTGACAACCATACACGCAACAATATATACGGCTTTTACTTGGTTTAGATGGAAATTCCATTTTTAAAAGTAATAAATAATGTATTGATTATAAGACGAGGATAATTTTGGGACTTGCAACAATATTATCTTATTGAATTTAATCAAGAACGTACCCTTTATATTTTTGACAGATGTAAACATTGACACAGTAGCCTACCTTGAGAGGTTACAGTTTTAGCCGCTAGTTGGCGTATCGAAATTCTAAGGATCCCAATATAAAATGAACAAATATTGCCTGACCTGGTAGTCAGAAACGAGCAAGCCAAGTCCATCGTCATCGTGGATGTCACTGTGCCCTTTGAGAGTCAGTGCGAAGCCCTCGATGCCGCTCGAAAAGAAAAAAATGAGAAGTATCAGGAGCTTGCAACTGCTCTCAGGGTGCAGGGATACCAGGTGAACGTGGACGCGATCATCGTCGGCTCCCTGGGTGCTTGGGACCCAAACAACGAGTCCGTTCTGATGAAGCTTGGTATTACACAGTACTACACTTGTCTGATGAGGCGGCTCGTTGTCTTGGAGACAATTCGTTAGTCGAGGGACATTTACGTGGAGCACGTGTCAGGAAACTGGCAGTATCAAACGCCTGATCCATTGTGTGGGTCCGCGGGCGGCCGCTCGGGTGCGGATTAGAGTCGCGAATATGCGTCAACCAAATCCATCTGTCAACTGCGAATACTGACACTGAGTCCTACGAAATAAATTAAAAACTTAAATAGCTATTGCTCCCCTGCTCTTAATACTGACAATATATGCTACTGATGATGCCTAGCATCTAAAAGCAACAAAATATTTGGCATTATCTAAGCATTATATGACTTACCATATTTATAACTGCACCTATAACGACTTCGTCAGCCCTGAACAATATATTAAGACTGATGCGTATATATACAAGTGCTGTGATAAACTATGTTCAAATCTTTTTACATTTACCTATATATATATTTATTTATTTATTTATTTACACTTATTTATAGATCTATTTATTTACATCATATACAGTGAATTCGTCCAGCAATATCTGTGATCGAATAACTTATTTATAAATTATACAAATAAATAAACACTAGGAACCTATCCCTATTAATGAAAATTCCTAATTTAAGTGTGATGATATATACAAATCTATTTTAAATAATAACAAGGAAAATGACTATGTACAAATCTGATGTATACAATTAATAACATTAAGGGCTGGCGTAATAATAACAAAGCCACCACGAGGCTGTGCCATGCGTGAATGTGAGCGAGTGTTATGTTATATTATATTAAATTAAAAAGATTAAAAGTTGCAAGCAAATATTGAATTAAGAATGAGTGTGAGAGTGAACGTGATGGATGACACAAGGGCACCTGTGCCCTTTTATATATATATTGACATGATAAAACTAAAAATAACTTGACTGTATTATGATACTAATGTACCACCTGGGATGGGCTTGTCCATCCCAGGCAGTTTATTGATTATGGTTTGTTAAGAACAAATATTGCAAGTGCAAGACAAAACTATTAATGGAACCAACAAAACCATTAATAGAAATAGTATATTACACACCCAGGGAAGTAAAATAAGAAATGTCTCAGATCACATGTAATTGTTGGCCGAGGCGAAGCCGAGGTCAACAAACATGTGATCTGAGGCTTTCTTATTTACTTCCCGAGGAGTGTATACTATTTTTCTCCTCGACGGAGGCGGAAAGCGGCATTTTCGTTTAGCGCAGCGGGAGGAAAATTGACGCTTTCCGCCCGGAGGTGAGAAAAAATTTTTTCTCGATCGTTTAGCGAGTAAGAGATAAGCTTTTTGTACTCAATAAAACTGCGTCGATTGCTGCAAACCGCATCAAAATCGATCAATTTGTTCAAAAAATGTTTAATTTTGAAAAATTCTAAAAAAAATTTTTTTTTATCATAAGGTCTAAATTTTACGTTAAATCGTTTGGTAGGCAAGAATAGTATATTACACATCTAGGGAAGTAAAATAAGAAATGTCTCAGATCACATGTAATTGTTGTCCGAGGCGAAGCCGAGGTCAATAAACATGTGATCTGAGGCTTTCTTATTTACTTCCCGAGGAGTGTATACTATTTTTCTCCTCGACGGAGGCGGAAAGCGGCATTTTCGTTTAGCGCAGCGGGAGGAAAATTGACGCTTTCCGCCCGGAGGTGAAAATATGTGCCAATCTAAAAAGTATCGTTGTCGTTAAATTTCATAATAATTTGAATTCATGTGGTCTGGTAGATTTTGAAAAATCTCAAAAATAAAATTTTCGAAAAATCATTCTTCCATAATATCTTCTAAACGGCTGTTATGTTTAAGGGCGTTTTTAGAGCGGTAGCGTAAACGGTGGAGGTTTGGACTAACAGTTTAAAGAATACGCAACGGAGGTTTTAATTCCGTTGTTTTAATTATTTATGTGGGACGTTTTCGAGATACGAACTTACCACGCCTTCGTTTGAGACTGACGGATATTTATATGAGTGGATGTACTTACTCTCTGCAGGAACTTTAGTGATGGTCAGATCCGTGGTTTAAGGGCAGCTGTTAGCGCCTGTTCCTTGATTGGGCCCTTTGGTTGGTTCTCGCAGCGGATGGAGTAGGATGGATTTGGGCTGCTTATATTACGGGCTTCTTATTTTGTAAAATGAATTTATTTAAAACAGATTTCACTTTTCAAGATTTATTTAATAAACACCAAAACTTCTACACTTTCGTAATTTTTATCAGATCGAATTTAACATTAATGAATTTTATTTATTTGAGCTAACGTCCTCCAGTCCCCCGTAGGGTAAAGTGCGCAAATTTAGCTTTAAAAGATCTTTAGTTACTTATTGACCGAACTCTCGCCTAAGTGCAGGGCAAATTAGAACTTTGAGATTCCGGTTCTCTATGATAAACTTAATGTTAATACGTGGCCTGATGGTTAAACCGCGTCCAAACTTCCTTTAAGTGCAGTGCAAATTAAAGCAAAGGACTCTACAAGGCACGGGCCCGTCAGTTAAACGCGGAAGTCGAATTAACTGCTCGAAGACAAGGCGTTGGCTGTTGATCGCCTTTTTAAATACTCGCGGTGCTGAGATTGCAGAAGTCCCCGCTAGTCAACCAGCAGTCGCGTAGTTTATATTTTATTGTGGCTTTCGCGCATGGAGAAGTCTTCCATCTGCGCGGGTGATTTAAATTTAAAAGAAAAATTTTGGGCTGGACATAACAACTACTATCAAATTTAAATTAATTAATTAATTTATTTATTTAAAATAATAATTATGACTCGAATTCTTATCATTTTACGAAAATATCAATTATCACTGTGTTTATCAATTAATGTAGGTTTTCCAACCCTTTATTATTATAGCTCTTCAACTTTTTTGTTTTTTTCTAAAGTAGTTAGTCACTGAAGTATCAAATTTTATGACGTAAATAATCAATTTCAATCATGACAAGTAAATCATTTTACATTTATCTATTTATTTTTTCTTTTAATAAAATGAAAATAACTTCATATATATATCAAATATTTTTTTTTCAGCAATTTAACGTTTTCGAAGATGTTTAAATCAAATTATTAATATATTCTAATGTGTTCAAGGAACAAAGTCAAATTTTTAACTTCCCGCTCAGAAAATTAAAAATTTTCAAAAATCGTAGTTGTTGGTTATACCGCGTTTTTCAAAAATCGAGTTCTCATCAGATCTTGACGTTTTGAGGTCCTAGGAAGCTTCCCTGACTATTCCCGTTGAATGATGATGTCCGTATGTCTGTATGTATGTGTGTATGTGTGTGTGTGTGTGTGTGTGTGTGTGTATGTATGTATGTATGTAACCCTTTTATAACTTTTAAACGGCCTCACCGATCAATTCCAAAAACTAATCAGCTCTTAACATCAAAAAACCGCGTCGAACGCTGCCATTGCGGTCAAAATCGGTTAATTCGTTCGTGAGTTATCGTGAACGAAAGAAAACCAAAAAAGTGTTTTTTCGGGATTACTCTGAAATTTTCGATTCGATTAATTAAAACTTGAAGATCTCTCATAAGAATGATAAAACTGCGTCGAATGCCGCCAACCGCGTGAAAATCAGTTGATCCATTCAAAAGTTACTGCGATTTGAAAAATCCAAAAGTAGTGTTCCATGAAACTTCTATCAGACTTTTAAGCTGGGAGAGCTCAAATGCATCAAAATATTATCTCTTCGAACTTAGTGAGCTCAAAATATCACATAAATTATATTTTGAGCTCAAAAATCTTAAAATTTTCATAAGTAGAACTTTAAGCGCTCAGGTATGGAATTAGTGGGAAGTTGCAGGGATGACCTTTAGGGTGAACCGTTTTCCTAATTTTTTTTCATTGTGAATATTTAAGTACTGCTGGAAATTAAATTTAATACATGTTAGGTCATTGATGAATAGAATGAAGTGAATGGCAGATAGAAATCCAAGAACCCATGAATAAAAAAAAGGAGCCCGCGAAGAAAAACTTTGACTCATGTTAGAAGGGAATCCGGAGCAGTAAAAAAAAGTTCACCAAGAGAATATTAATTTGTTATTTACCCAGGTAGCGACTAACAGATTAATAGAAAAATTGGATGTTTTTGAATAGTTACATTTAATATTGAACTTTTAATTACAAATTTATTTATTTACTCAGGTGGTAAAATTATTCCTTTATTACCAAATAAAATCGATGCTGAAGACCAAAGTCCGAATACCAGCATCAATTCAACTGTATCATCAGAACTGTCATATGGAAAAGTACATTGGAATGATAAGCGTTCAACTGATTTTGACTTCCGGGAATCATACAAAACTTTTTTCAAGTTATCAAGTCTTCGTGCAAAATGAGTGATATAAATTCAGATGATAACACTCCACCTAAAAATTTAAACTCTTAAAAACCGAGACTTAGTGCACGAAGGTAACAAAACTTCTGAAAGAGTGGTTGAAAGACTCCAGTTTAAATAATTGTTTAAAGTACAAAGCCAAATGCAATGTGTGTAATACTGCATTCACTGCAGAATTGATGTTTATTGAAAACCATACTAGATGCAAAAGCTACACATTAGCGATCAATTACATTTATCACCAAAAATCAATTCAGTCTTTCACTCAAAAAAATCTGGAATCACCATGTGATCAAAATACTACAAAAGCAGAAATAAAACTTTGCGGTTTTTTAGCGGAACACAACATCCCGTTTGAATTGATGGACCATTTGACTCCGATATTAAAAGATTGCTTATCGGATTCCAAAATTATTTAAGACATGCGACTTAAATCGTCAATGTGTGCCACTGTGATGTTAAGTGTCATTGGTAAGACTGAAAAAGAAGATTTGGCAATGAAATTTAAAAACGTGCTATTTAGTGTAATGATTGATGAATCGACAGATATACCACGAACTCAGAATCTTTGTATTATTGTCAGATTTTATGAATTTGTAGAAGGCGAAATTATTAGCCGTTTTTGGAAGCTATATCAAAATTTAAATGATGAAGATAATCGTACTTAAGCTTCGGCAGACTATATTTTTAATTCCATCCAAAAATCGTTTGATAAGTACTTCGTACCATTCTCAAACATCATCGGGTTTGGATCAGATGGATGCAATACAATGATGGGCGACAAAAATTCCGTGCGTACACGTTTCGAACAAAGTTGTCGTGGTATCTACATTATGGAAAAATGTCATTCAACCTTACCCAAAATGGAAAGTAGATTTTATGTGATATGAGATTTTGCTATCTTTTTTTGATCAAAAATGATTCATCAATGAAGCCACAAAAACGTGATTTTCACTATTTTGATAATTTTGAAGAACTAATGCTTTGAAATTAATTTACTGATATCGTCCATCCTAAGAATCATGCAAGCTAATTGTCCAAGAAATCTGTGTACCAAACTTCATTACGATCTGTTGAAAATTCTTGTTAAATAACGTTCATAAGTCGGTTGTACTGTACGCATTGCCTAAAAATTATCCAATAGACCTCTCAACTTTCATAAAATAACTAAAAATTGACATAGAGTTCATGTTATATACGTCAAATTAAAGGCAATTTTAAGAGCTTTTACGAAAATTTTTCAAAAATCAGCAATCTCTTTTCAATCAAAAGTTATACATCAATGAAATAACCGAAAACATAATTTTCACTTTTTTGAAACTTTTAAGTGGCCGCAATTTCTAAACTAATCAACTGATTTTGCTCATTTTCGAACTCGTTTGAGGTAATTACCCAAAAAATATGTGTACCCAGTTTCATCAAGATCGGTTGAAAACTTTTGCAGACATCCTGATGACAAGGTCGGTTATATTACATATGTATATATATATATATATATATTAGGGAGTACCGAAATATAACTTCCGTGAGGAACCTTTGAAAATTAAAATTCTGAGTTCCGCTTATAATAGGGGCTGTGTTTCAGCATTTCCTGAGATATTTCGGGGTGAGAGGATTTATTCGATTCTTATAGAGTTTTTAACAGGAGATTCAATCGGGCACTTCCGACCAAATTTTGAGTTTCCAGTGGAAATGCCCAAGCTAAAATTCTGTTAAAAAATTCTATAAAAATCAAATTTATCGTCTCACCCCAAAATATCTCAGGAAATGCCCAAAAACAGCCCCTGTTAAAAGCGGAACTCAAAA
The DNA here is from genome assembly GCA_000956155.1 of Cotesia vestalis. Lineage (NCBI taxonomy): Eukaryota > Metazoa > Arthropoda > Insecta > Hymenoptera > Braconidae > Cotesia > Cotesia vestalis. The sequence goes on along the minus strand of JZSA01006537.1, from coordinate 42,922 downwards.
TTCCAATTTTAAAAGGTTCCTCACGGAAGTTACATTTTGTCACTGTCACGTTCGGCAATCGCAATGATAAGTAGGTTGATGAGAATAATGAAATGATAAGACTAACAATATTAGGCTTACAACAATCAAGGAGATCACGTGATTGTATGCTCCTAATTCAGAAGTCGTTTGTTTTTATAAGCGCCGAGCAGTTGACAATTGCAAAAACGTGTTGATCTTGTTCATTGATCTGCGTGGCTGTAGATCCAAGATCGTGAAAATGAGAATGAAGATGGTGGTGAGGGTGATCCACCCCTCGTGAAGAATGGTTTTATTTGTTTGACAGTAAGGTTTATTTACCGTAATACTAATTAGGTTTAGTGATTTGGATTTATTTATTACAATTTTGATTGAACCGATATCTTAACTCTATTACAATTATTTTTGTTTATACGTATATTGATATACGTCTTACCTAATCTCCAGATGGTGTTAATCACTGAAGGTGCACAAATTATATTTTCGCACAAAAGTGTCTATTTACTAAAACTACCTTAATCTTCCGCACCGTTACTTCGGGTATGACTACTAGGTTACCAAGCGGATGTGAACCTCTATTCGATACCTTGTTCGCAAATGCAGACCGTTGGGTCCTGATTAAACTCTCAATAACAAACGCCAAGCGGATACAAAATTATTGCAGAATTGTCAGGGGATCCAAGGTAAACTTTTACGGCTGAGCCGGAGTTGAATCGCACTTGGAAACTAACTGACTTTGCATTAATTTGTGGCTCTTATATATACTGTTATGGCCTTTGAATAGAAGTATGATTAGTAAAAAACCAAAAATATTAGAGTAGTTTCAAGGTCGTTTATAAAAAAAAGAATTCAAACATACGTCATAGACCTTGAATACTTTTGTTCTGTGAGCAGAGGTTTTACTCTTATCATCGGGTCATTGCGTGATACTACTAACCAGGCCCTTTCCGTCTTATCTATAGCTGCCTCTCGCTTCCACTCACAGTGTTAGTATACCTCATTATTATATTAAAAATATGAATAAATTTATAACATAAAAAAATCTATAATATTTTGATAAGCGTACATCAAAATTCGAGCGTCTCATCCATATCAATCGGAAAAAATAGCTTCATCTTCCGGTAGGTAATGTACACTTTATAATAATACTCATGTACTCGGTATATATATATATATATATATATAATACGTTGGATTAATGTTTTAATTCGACTAATTGATAACGAATTAAATATTATTTCTATCAATCTACAATCGGATTTCCTAATAAAATTGTAAATCAGTTTAATTACTTACATGTCTAAAAGAAAAGGCATTATCATTCAATAATATTATTTTTATAGAATCTCATTCATTATATTATAACTAATTGTCCGTTTATCATAAATTAAATACAGAAAAATAATTATTGATTACTTTAACTTCATTTTGTTTAACTGAAATATTATATACAATCACACTTAATAATAAATGTTATTTAACAATCTTATTTTTGTTCAGTTACATATGACTTATACTATTCTTTGTTACTTCAGAACAAGGGTCTACTGAATTCCACACGTGTCTTTTACGACTTTTTTTCATAGAGTTTCAAGTTTTATGTGGCGAGGAATAGTCCTGGAATTACTCAAGTTTTTTTTATGGGTTCAAAGAATTTGGTTACAATGTCCTTTCGTACCAAAATGTAAAGTTTTATTTTATCTCTTTTATAAATAAAACAGAGTTGACTAAAAGATGTTTATGTTATGTCCACCCGAAATTTTTTCTTTTAAATTTAAATCACTCGCGCAGATGGAAGACTTCTCCATGCGCGAAAGCCACAATAAAATATAAACTACGCGACTGCTGGTTGACTAGCGGGGACTTCTGCAATCTCAGCACCGCGAGTATTTAAAAAGGCGATCAACAGCCAACGCCTCGTCTTTGCTCAATTAATTCGACTTCCGCGTTTAGTTGACGGGCCCGTGCCTTGTAAAAGTTCCTTATCTTAATTTGCACTGCACTTAAGACGAGTTCAGACTCCGTTCAACCGGCAGGCCACGTATTAAGAATACAACCATAGAGAACCGGAATCTCAAAGTTCTAATTTGCTCTGCACTTAGGCGAGAATCCGATCATTAAGTAAACTCAAAATCTATTAAAAAGCTAGTTTTGCGCACTTTACCCTACGGGGGACTGAAGGACGTTAGCTCAAATAAATAAAATTCATTAATATAATTTCGATTAAAGAAAATTTGTGAAAGTGTAAAAGTTATGGTGTTTATAAAAATAAATCTAAAAGGAAGCGAATTTCGTTCGAATCAATTCATTTCTAAAAATAAAAAGCCCTTAAGATACGCAGCCCAAATCCATCCAATTCCATCCGCTGCGAGAACCAACCAAAGGGCCCAATCAAGGAACAGGCGCTATCAGCTGCCCCGGAATCTCGGATCCAATAAGCAAAAAGGTTTCTGTAAACAGTAAGTACATCTACTCTTAACAAATCCGTGAACAGTCTCAAACGAAGGCGTGGTAAGTTCGTACCTCGAAAACGTCTCACATAAATAACTGAAACAACGGAATTAAAACCTCCGTTGCGTATTCTTTGATTTGATAGTCCATACCTCCACCGTTTACGCTACCGCTCTAAAAACGCCCTTGGACATAACATTTATAAGAGTAAAAGCATCAAATAAATGATTTGAATATTAACTTCGAATATGAAATTTAATTAATTTTAATCATATTATATTAAGTATTTAAATATTTCATTTGAATTCGCGCTCTCGTAATAATATTTTTTCTTTCTCATCTTGAGACTCTTTCGACTTGCCCTGAATACAAATTTCTATGAAAATATCAGTCTCAATTGAAATGAACGCGATAAATACAGTTTTCCAATTTTTAAACGACTGCTATATTCGATTAACTCCCTCACTTCTCGCAAAATATTTTTTTTGACATCCTTGGATCTTCTTGACTCGTCTTAAATTTAAATATCGCTAAGAGTATTCGTCCCAATTGAAATAAATGCGATAAACACGGTGCTCAAAGTTTTCACGATTTGCTATATCGTATTTACCCTCTCCCTCCCTTCAAACTATTTTTTTCTCAATTCATTGCACCCTTTTCACTCGTCTTTAAAGTAAATAGATGCGATAAGCACAGGGACCTAATTTTCAACCGTCCGCCGAATTTGAATTGTCTTCTTACTTCTTACGAAATATTTTTTTTTAATCCGTTGAACCATTTCAACTTGTCCCAAATTCAAATATCCTTTGGAATACATCGCCCCCCCCCCAAAGTTAGAAACTAGTACGGTATTTTTAGTTTCGAAATTCTCTATGTTTTTTTTAATGTTTGTCAAAACTTTTTTTTTATCCATTTTTTCATATTGTTATTGAATATTAAAAAGAATTTAGGCCCCGCGGCAGATTTGCTGTGTTTTGGCCCCGGCTTTTTCTACGGCTGCTGATTCGTTTGCCTGCTAGTTTTAGCTGCATGTTTAAATGAAAAAAGATAATCTTGTCTTTAATTACCAATATCTCAGCAACCAATGATCGCACAGAAAATTCAAGGTTGACTTTGAAAACTTGAATAAATTCCTTACGAAAATTGGCTATCGAATTTTGGAAAAAGAAATTTTTTTCAATCATAACATGATTTTGAAAAAGCAACTAAAAAAGAGCTTTTTGCGGTTTATTGGGAAATCAAGCGCCTACTCAAAAATATCGCGAAATCTTATAATGTTAAGTATGCTTCTAACTGCTCAATATACCCACAAAAACCCTACGAAGTTTCAGTTGAATCCAGCCAACTATTTTTTTTCCCACTTGATTAAGTTTTTGAAAAAATTAAAGGAGCAAAAATTTCACTCTGGAAAGGTCATGATTTTTATCAAAAATTGATTTTTTTTCAATTCAGGAAGTGACTGATACAGAATTACAAGAAAAATAAAAAGAAAAGAATTTTTTTAATTTTTGATTAAAATCATGACTTTTTCGGAGCGAAATTCTTGCTCCTTGAACTTTTTCAAAAATGCAATCAAGTGGGAAAAAAAAACGGTTGGCTGGATTCAATTGAAACTTTGTAGGTTTTTTGTGGTTATTAAGCAGTAAAAGGTACACTTATCATTAGTGGTTTTCGCAATATTTTTGATTAGACGCTTGATTTCCCGAAAAACCGCAAAAAGCCCTTTTTTGGTTACTTTTGAAAATTCATGTTATAGTTGAAAAAAATTACTTTCTTTAAAAATCAATAGCTGATCTTTGTAGAGAATTTATTAAAGTTTCTAAAATGATCTTTTTTCATTTAAACACCGATATCTCAGCAAGAAATGCTCATATAAAAATTTAAAAAAACCAAATTAAAGCTGACTCAACAAGTTATCTAATCCATATAAAAGTTAAATTAAAAAAATTTTTTTCCAAGTCCGTAGATTAAAAAAAAAACAAAAAATTTTAGAAAATTTTTTTGTCAATGGTTTTCTTAAGATCACTTGAACAAAAATTTCAATACAAAATTTTCAAACTCAGATCTATAAAGTAGACACTTAGAGCTAAAATTTACCATTTTTCAATTGCTGTACGACCATTTTTTACAAGGTACAGCCTGCCGGAAATCTCCTAAAAATTTGGATTTCATTCTTGCTCTCTTTATTTTTGTGAAAAGTGTATAATCATATATTAGAAACGATCAAGATCTATAATCTTCGAGAACGTTCTTGAGGAAGAAATACCTGACACCTTAAGCAATTTATTTAATATCTTCAAGTACTGTTTGAATTTGTTATAGATGGAAAGCCTTGAAGATGACTATTGATGATCAATATAAGACACCTGTCGTTCTGGATCAAAAAAAAGATATGCCCAACAATCAAGATCTTTTAACAGAGAGTGTCCATCAGCCATGGGAACGAGCTCTTACACCATCCAAAGTGCCTTATTACATAAAGTATATACACTTGAATAACTCTTAATTTTCTGTTTGATTCGAGATTTATACAGTCATATTTCAGTCATCAAACGGAAACAACCCATTGGGATCATCCTATCATGATTCAGTTGATGGCATCGTTAGCTGAATTGAATGTCATACATTTTTCAGCATATAGAACTGCCATGAAATTACGAACAGTACAAAAACAACTATGCCGTAAGTTATCGCAACTAAAAAAATGTGCAGATATATAGCCTCAATTTAATAGCATTTTTCATTGAATTAACTTTTCAATTTTTTATAGTTGACAGTTTAAGTATGTCCTCAGCCGTGAGTAATTTTGACTCACATGGACTGAGAGCGCAAAACGATAAATTGATTGATTTACCAGAAATGATTACCATCCTGACGTCACTATACTCATATATTGCATCTAATAGTAAAGCCCAAATCTCTGTACCATTATGTATAGATTTAGCTGTTAATTGGCTCCTCAATGTGTACGATAGTCAGCGCACAGGTCATATTCGAGTTTTATCATTTAAAGTCGGGTTAGTCTTATTATGTCATGGAAACTTGGAAGAGAAATACCGATGTAAGTTGATATCACATTTAATCGTAATTATTAAGTGATCATTGATTTTCAACAAAATTATCAGATTGTGTTTATTTTTATGACTCGGGAGTGAATCAGCAAAGTAAGAAACTTACTAGTTTCAAAATCATTTTCAAACTAAGGAATGTAGCAGTTTCTAAATTATCATACTTTAGTAAACGCAGGCTTCATAGAGTGATATGTGAGAGCTGCAATGCAAATCTTATTTGGCTTTTTATCGATTAGTGCTTAAAAATCAACGAAAATTAAAGGAAATTCTTCTTTTTCCTACCAGTTTAGAAAATAAGTTCTTTACATGTATGTGCATGTTTGCTTATATCTAAAGCGTTAAATACGTTCAGGGCTGATTGAGCATGTTCATATCTGTTTATTTATGATCATGCCAAATTACGTCCAACGTGTTAATTCCTTCCAGTCATGACCAGGCTTGGTTTTATCCTATCAACGATAAAAGTTAAAAATAAGCCCAAAACTGATGTGTTTTTGCAACAAAAACAACAACAACAACATAAATAATTATAATTGAATAGTCTCTATATCAAGTCGGGTTCTTCAGCGAAAATAATAACTGAGCAAGATCACGTCAAGTGGACCCCCCCTTTTCCACTTGATTATTAAATTCAGGTATGAATATTTGTTCATGAAGTATTTACTATGAACAATTAATTCCCAGAACAGTTTTTGAAAATTTTTATTTTAACAACATTTTTTTTAAATGAAAATTTTTATGACTTTTAATTAAAAAATCAATAAATAAAAAGCTATTAAAGATATTTTAATGAAACTTCCAGGATTTATATCATAGGTAACGTCTCGATTGGTATGAATATAGATTTCGGTGTCGTTTTCATCGTTAAATTCTTCAATTTTCTGTATATTTTTATATATAACATGTAAGACTAAAACTATCTGACAACATAAAATGCTTCATTAAAAAAATACAATCAAAATCAATCCGTTTAGATATTAACAGAGGTTATTGTGATGTTTAAGGACGCATTATTAATTAATTGAATTTCTTTCAACTATCATTAAAGAAATATTAAAACCTACAATTCAAATTAGTAAGTTGTAATGCTAAACGAGGTAACTATAATTTTTTAGGCCCACCTTCAAATGCTTGGAGCATCTATGGGTGAATATGTCGTACAAACTGGATTAGAAATTCAGATGGGCTTGTGTGAAATGTTAGATGAACCTATTATACTAGGTCCTATTTTACACATGTATGGATTTGTCAAGACCGATTGTCCACCATCTCCTGTAAGATCTATTAAATATTTTTAGTTGCACTGGCAATTTTATAAATTTTTCAATTTCCACTAGGGTGTTTATGGAGTGCAAGGCTATGAGACACCAATGGAATTAATGCCAGATGATTTTATACCTAACAAATATCTAGTAATCGGTGAATTGCTGCACGAGGACGAAAAATTATTAGTCCTTTATATATACTTTAATATTCAATAAATCTCGCAAGAACTTAAGTACAAAACATTGTTAGTATTTATACAGTTATTATAATTCGAAAAATGTACTCATCTGTTGAATAAAATTCTTTCACACAGTAATTACAACTCTTCTATCGACTTTCTAAGATTGCTTTTATGATTTATTTATTTATTTATTTATTTATTTCTTTTTATTCAAACCCAACAGCCCAGAGGGCCAATAACAGGGATACATATTTAATTTATACATAGTTGAAGATGGTTACAGAGTATTAACAGTATTCTATAAAGAATTTGATGACTCTATAAACTATTGCTTTAAATCTAATACGCTAAATGTTTCCTTATATTAATTAATACACTATGTTCACAACTCATTTACAACTTTTTTTTTTTTTTTATATTTTTTTTTATTTTTTGACCAGACGTTAGAGGAGTAAGAAGGTAATATAAAAATATTATCTGAAGATGGTTATATAATCTGATTTTGAGGCTACAATGATAAATTTTGTTAAAATCTTAGTAATGTTAGTATGAAATATAATAGAGTATCATAAGGTACTTCGTGTTGTCAGCTAGACAGCTGAGGTTTATCAAGTTTATATTTATTTATTTTTCGTTCCTTCATGTACAATTATTACGCATGTTCAGGAGTACAGATGCAATTGAGCTAGTGGTCGGCAGCTGATTACAGTCGAATAGGTCAATACCCGTATCATTATTATCATTACTACTATTGTTGTCATTATTGTTGTTGCTATTGGAGACGATAAGATTACACATAGTTGTAAGTCTATACAGAGGCGCTGTCTGTGCCAAGGCTGATCTTGCAAGAGGTACTTGGAGGGGATGTGTAGACCTAAAGTTCCTAGGAGGAGATTTGATTGGAAGTAAAGCTAGGAAATTTGGTCAATGTATTAGTCCTCTACAAAGACCTACAATAAATAATACCCCAGCACAAATTCTTCTCTCTTCTAGGGTTAACATACCGGTACTGCGACAAATATCTAAATAATCAGTTCCACGAGCAGGGTAATTCCCCGTCATTTTGTACATCAGATACTTCAAGAACTTCCGCTGAACTTTTTCAATTGATTGTACGTGCTTTTTATATGTTGGTGACCAGATAACTGATGCATATTCCAATTTGGGACGAACGAGCGCGAAGTATAGTGTTTTAATTGCTTCCAAATTTTTAAAATTTTTTGTTGCTCTTATCACAAAGCCTAGGGTTTTTAGAGCTGACGCAGTTATGGTCAAGTAGTGGTTCGTAAATGCAAGATTATTTTCAAATATTACCCCAAGATCCCTACAGGAAGATACATAATTAAGAGTGATACCATTGATAGAGTAGGGATACTGGATATCAGCATAAGATTTACTATAAGTTATAACCACACATTTACGTTCGTTAAGTTGAAGCTTGTTTTGCCTACACCAGGCTGCCATGGCCTCCAAGTTTTTTTGCAATTCAAGGCAATCCGTCCACGAACGTATGCAGGTGTAATATTTTGCGTCATCAGCAAATAACTCAAAGGGACATGATATAACACTCTCGAGAGGATTTATAAATATTAAAAATAACAATGGACCCAGGTTAGAACCTTGAGGTACACCGGAGGTTGACCTGAAGGGCACTGACCTGAATCCATTAAATATGACGTAGTTTAGCCTATTGGTGAGATATGAAATCAATAGTGTAAGTAAGTGAGAGGGTATTCCAAGGTCACGAAGCCTATGTATGAGGATAACCGTGTCCACCTTGTCAAACGCCTTAGCAAAGTCTGTTTGAATAACATCAACCTGGTTGCCATTGTTGATATTATTATTTATGTACTCAGTATAGTGAATTAGATTAGTTACCGTAGAACGACGGCAAAAGAAACCGTGTTGAGCGTTACTAATTACTACACTAACATACGGTAACAACTGGTCATATATATACATCTCAAATATCTTTGCAAACACAGAGATTATTGAGATGGGTCTATAATTAGTGACCGAGGTTGGATCATCTGCTTTATGTATAGGGCATACTTTGGCTTCTTTCCATGAAGATGGGAATATCCCATGCTTGATAGAACATTTTATTAACTGAGTAAGCGGCCCGACAAAGCAGGCAGCAGCATCCTTAACTATGAGACATGGAATGCCATCTATTCCCGCGGACATTTTGTTTGGGAGCCGGTTGATGTACTTTAAAATTGTGGTTTCACTTGGAAATATTATGCCACCCAGATAGTCACTGACAGAGTTGATACTAGAGAGATTAGCCGAGTTGTCGAAAGGAATGAAAACGCTACTGAAATGCAAGGCAAACTCATTGGCAATAGATTGTGGGTCAGAACTGATAACATTATTAATACAAAAACTAGTAGGGTACTGACTTTGTTTTTTACTATTTTTAATGAATCTCCAAAAGTTCTTAGGATTTTTTGCTAAACTATTTTCAGCTTCAGTTTGGTATTTTCTATAGGCATTTTTGATCCTTGACTTCAGTGAACCTCTAAGAGCATCATAATGACCTTGACAATATGAAGAGTGACATTTTATTAATTTCTGTCTAAATGATTCTTTGAGTTTACAGTCACAAATAATGTCCCAAGTGAACCACGGCGGATAATTAGAGTTGTTCTGTTTGGAACATGCACCAGCCCTAGGCAGCGACCTGCCAAAAGCTGATTCTACAAGCTGATAGAAAACTTTGCACATGTCTTCCGGGGGTAGATCATTCATTAAGTCCCAGGTGATACTGCCAAGAGCATCTATAAGCAAATCTTTATCGTATTTGTGAAAATTGTATTTACTAACCGGGACTTTAGTAATATTTTTACCACGATTTATAATGGTTTGCAATAATATTGATAGTGCCGGATGGTATGGGTCAAGTTTGAGAAGAGGTTCATTATTAAGCATGATAACGCATTCTATGGTACCAAATACTGAGTCTAGTAGCCTACCAAGTGAGTTGAGAACATTATTATATTGTGTTAAGTTAAGGAAGCAAGAAAATGCATGTATTATTTCAGCCTTGGCACATACATACCCATTGTTGAGATAAGAATAGAAGTAAGGTGAATTAAAATCGCCAATAACCACGAGCTCCCCCGCATCCACACTGCGGTGGGTTGATAAGGCATCCAGGAAGTCCGAGTAGACTTGAATATGTAGATCAGGGGGTATGTATAGTGCTATAATGTTAATTGTAGGAGTAGCACCAACAGTTACACTAACCACATCAATTTGTGGAAAATTTTCAATTAATTGATCCAGGTTATTACATTGGACTTGTATAGATGCATTGCAGGCAATTAATACATCACCACCCGACCCCCTGAATGCCTCACGCCGATCACATCTAAAAACATTAAAAAGATTAGAATTAAATAACTCTGAGGAGAAAATATTATTATTAAGCCAAGTTTCAGTAAATACGTAAATATCATAATCAATGATAGAAGAGCTATATAATACATTACGCAATTTAGACTTAAGTCCTCTAACGTTCTGGTAATAAACATAGCTTTGCTTATACGAGGTATTTAATAATGAAGAGCGCTCTATTCCTGACCCTGACGAGGAGGAGGCTTGCTGAAGATGATCGTCTTGCCACGCCTCGTCACTAGACGAAGATTGTTCTCCCCGTCCGCAATACGACGTTGAAGTTCCTCTCGAATGTTCCTGTGCTGCTGTTGTTGCCTTCGGGTTCGATCGTGTGTTATTATTACGTTGTCCAAATTGAGATCCGGAGGAAGTTGTCTGGCTTTTTTGGCCCTTATGAAGTTCTGTATTATTAAATCAGGGTGGCTTGAGTTAGAGAACGTTATTTTCAGGGGTCTCGGTTCTTTAAGAGCCGGAGAATATTTACCGATACGGAACTGCGATGAAGGCACATCAATGTCAAGAGCCGAACAGAATTTGTTGACCAGAACCAAATCCGCTGAGGATCTAGACTCAATATCTGTGTGCGCAGATTCAGGAAAGTTGAATAGTACAACGTTGTTACGCCTATTAAATCGTTCCTCAACTTCTTCCAAGATAGATTCCTCATCGCCCTGTGACAGATTTCCAAATGCATTTATCTTATCCGTGTTAATATTGACTTTTCCTTCCAGTACATTCACCCTGTCACCAAGGGCACGATTTCCAGCTTCAATCTCCGATAATCTTTCACTGACTGATTTACTTAAAGTATCAATACTTCCCTGAACCTTGTTTATTTCCGCACTGATTCTGGTTTCAATGGCTGTATTTTCCTCACGGATGAGCTTCCGAAGATCCTCGTAGGAAAAAGATTTTTTTGTGCCACAACAACGTTGAAATCCGCTATTAGGTAATACGTTCGTAGACTTAGCGCAGCTTGGATGATAGGTTGCAAGGCAAACTTGACAGTTTACACTATCAGTTGCAATATTGCCAGAACACCCGCGGCAGACGCGTGACATTTTAAGTTTTAAATTTATTTGTTTGTAAACAAACCAGGCAGAGTAATGAAATGAGGTGTGAGTACTACTGTCAACCACTAGATAGCACAAGATGGTAATACTTTATCGATTGATGTATAGTCAATAGTCAATAGTCAATAGGCGCTACTAGTCCCCTAGAGGATCACAGGTGACGGCACCTCACACTGTACCACTAATTGATGTGTGATTACTGTTGTTATTATTATTGACTGATTCGATTAATGAAATAAGCAATATTATTGCTCAATATAATGTCCGCGATATACTTTATATACCAAAATGAGCACTGAATAACCAATTGCACTTGTATACCAAAATTATGCAACAACACACACTGATTAATACTGTAAGCAATAGATTTACAGGAGAGCTACAAAGGCACGTACTCACTCTGTCGCCATCTTGTATATAATATTATAAAGCTTTAGATAATACATCATTCGAGTGCAAAATTTTTTCCAAAGACATTAAAATTGTTACAAATAGAGTCTTTAAAAAAAAAAAAATAACGCAATACCGATAGATTTATAATTAAATTATATCTTTATATCTTTATAGCTTTATAATTAAATTATATCTTATTTAATTTCTTCGTTTATTTAATAATAAAAAAAAACATTTTATTAATTAATTTTATGTAATGTGTTTTAGTAAGATTATCCATTAAATAACATTATTTTTATTAAAAAAATAAAAAATTGCTTCTTACTTACAATTACTGAGTTGAATAAAAGGTAAGTGAATGACGCGCGGCAGCGCGCCGTACCGACAACGCTCACCGCCCGTCATAAATAAATTTTTTTTTGTTCAATCTAATCGCGAGCAGTCAAATTTTTTTGCGGATTCTATAACTTGAATGATTAATGCATTATATCGAGAAAAAAAAAATTTCGTTTTTTGAGGGAGAAGTCATTGAAATTTTCATTTGTCAACTAAAAAGTTAATTCACAATATGAAAATCAATAAATAATTTAAATTTTTATATATCTTCGTAAATATAAATATCAATCGTACTCTTATTGGGATTGTTTTAAAATACTGAGAATCATTAATTGAACATATAACAAGTATTTTTTGTTAAAAATAACATAAACGAGCGGTATTCATTTTTTTATAAAAAGTATTTGAAGTTAGTGAATTTCGATATTTTACGTGAGTGGAAGTAAGTGAGCGATAGTCTGTAAAGAGAGACAGCACTAGTGCGTGAGAAAGAAACCAATAGCCATAACCTATTGGTATCTTTTTCTTGTCTATGAACGTCCTTAAGTAACTTTTAGTCGCATCATCAGAGTAACGATAAAATCAAATCTTTCAAACCATGTGCATTTCACTATGCACGATAGATATCAAAAGCAATTTATTCGCGGAACATGTATAGTCTTCGAGACATTTTCGAGTTAGATCTTGAAACGCAACAAAATCTTTTGTTTTTTTTTTTTTTTTTTTTTGTTTAAAAAATTTAAATTGACTCAAGATCAAAAATCTTGAACCAAGAACACCATTTTGAAGAAAAAGTATTTTTTGAGTCAAGTAAAAAATTTCTCTAGCCAAGATATAATTCTTGGTTCAAGAAAATTTTCTAGATTTAAAATTTTTTCTTCTTGACTCGAAAGTGTTATTTTCTCCAAAATGGTGTTCTTGTTTAAAAATTCTTGCTATAAAATCACGTCAAATTTCTAGTCAGTATAGTTTTCATTTGTGTGTCATTGTGGTTTGTAGCACCTCTTGAAGCATCAGCTCCATACCAAGATTTAGATTATATCAAGACTGTGTATCAATACAGGACGACTGATGAAAAAATTTCTGAGGAAGTATTACACAAAATCGACAACTATCGGTGTTATTTAACTGGTAGAGAAAAACTGCTTTGGTTTTTTTTAATCTAAATATATCACTTTACGTAAAACAAAAAATGATTAAGCTAAATGATTTACATCACTCGAGTGGTACGGAAAATTTTATACTAACTTTACCGTCTCTCTACATTTCTGCGTGTAAATTATGCAGTTTCGAAAATTAATTACTCAAAAACGGTGGGCTGAATTAATTTGAAATTTTGGTTGTGAATTATTGATATATTTATCTTTAAAAAAAAAATAGAAAAACGGTTGACCCTAAAGGCCATCCCTGCAACTTCCCGCCGCCTATTCCATACTTCAACTTTCAAAATTCAACTTCTTACGTTTTTGAGCTCTTCAAGCTCAGAAATATAATTTTCAAGTTATTTTGAGCTCTTCAAGCTCAAAAATCTGATAGAAGGTTGGTATAACACTATATTTTAAATTTTCAAACCTCAATAACTTTTAAATGAATGATCCGATTTTCAGGCGGCTGACGACGTTTGACGCAGTTTTTTCAACCTCATAAAGAATTTTTAAGTTCGAATTAATCAAACCAAAAATTTCGAAGCATTTTCGAAAAAACACTTTTTTTGGGTTTCTTTCGACAACGATAACTCACAAATGAATCAACCGATTTTAATCGGGCTAGCAGCGATCGACGGAGTTTTTTGATGTCAAGAGCTGATTAGTTTTTGGAATTGATAGGTACTGCTGTTTGAAAGTTATTTGAAAAAAACCACATTTGACAAATTTTTTTTCGTAGTTTTTTGAGAGTTCTCGAAATTCACGAGATTGAATAGGCTCAAATTGTAATCGGTAAATGTAAATCGAAAAAAAAAAATACAAATAAGCGGCAAAATTACTGAGAATCTATTCGATACATTGCATTGTTAACGTTACTGTAACTGTTAAGATTTTTAATAAAATTTTTGGAACATTTATAGACGAAACAAATGATTATAATACATGAAACTTCAAAGCAAGACTAAAAAACTGTGATGATAACCATAAACACAACTTAAGCCACAAATAACTTTTAGAGGATTGATTTTATCAAAGAATTATAAGAAAACTTTTTTGTAAAGCATTCAATTTCTCATCAGAATATGTATCAATCATAGTTTTAGTGGTATTTTTTTCGAAGAAAAACAAAATTAATTGCAAAAAGTTTTAAATTCCCATGTGATTCAAATGGAAAATGTAACTCGATTTGGGTACCGTTTAATTAGGTAATAAAGAGCTTATTTATGTCAGATATTTTTTTTTTTTTGGTCAAGAACTAAAAATCTAGTTTTGTAAAAAAAACTGCTCTTTTCATGGTCTTAGTAGGTTTCATAAAAATATAACTATCGCATTTGTCCTTATGACGGAATTTTCAAAAAATTTTGCTACATTTTAACTCTGCTCGTCGAGATGAATCAGGAAATACATATGGTTCAAATTTTTAGGTAAATTTCTTCAGAAATCTAACTATTGCATTTGTCTTCGAAGTGAAATTTTCACCTGATTTTGCTATTATGCGTTAAGATTAGTCAAGTAGGTTCCAAAAATACCATTGGTTGAAAAATTTATATATATGTAATAAAACCAGCCTTGTCATCAGGATATCTCGAAAAGTTTCCAACCGATCTTGATGAAACTTGGTACACATATTATTTGGGTAATTATCGAAGTAGAGTTCGAAGATTAGCAGAATCGGTCGATTAGTTTCAAAATGGCGGCCATTTAAAATTTTCAAAATTTTGTAAATATCAAGTTTTGTAACTTTTAAACGTGAATAACTTTTGACTGACAAAAAAGAGCTCATTTCTGGAAACTTTATCGTGAAGCTGATTATATTACCTTCAATTTGACCTATAACATTGTAACAGGCCGCTTTTAGCGCCACCTGTTAAGACGTCGTTTTTCTCTGATTTTATTTTGAATTTAAATTTAAAAAGAAATTTAAATCTTGAGTTAAATTTTTAATTAATGTCCATTGGTTGGATTTGCCGCGACCGAGTCACCCTCGTGTGTAGAAACTTGCACGAAGCTCGATTGCGCGCGAAAACAAAAATCTAATGAGATAATACGTAATTTAATTTAGTAAGTAAGTAGCTTTATGTTAGATTTAAGTACTTAGTAGTTGTAATGGTACTAACGACGTCGGCTGCGAACCCGCGAAGAGAAATCAACGAGGATCATCGACGTGGATACTCTACAAGTTCATCAACGACGAAAGGATGGCTGTGTCGAGGGCGAACAAAACGACGGACTGATCGGGACTCGGAGTGAGCAAGCGGCGCATGCGTGAAGTTGGAAAACTGGCTGTCGAGCGCGCTAATGATCCAGCCAATACATCATTCAGCACGTCGATATCGGGAAATTGGACTCACGGCGCCATTTCTGGAGTTTGAAGCTATCGACGGACCCAGAAAAGAGGGGAGAGACGAGGAATGCGACATGTGCTGATGTTTTGTTCATCCTGGTGCTGTTTTTGGTGTGCGACACATGCGATTATTCACGAGTCGTAATTTTCGTTATTACGGCGTAGTTAAATTTCTGGTTACCTTGATTATTGTTACCTTGATTATTGTTAGTTCAATTAACTTCGCAGTCACGACATTGGGGTTGATTTATGTACAAATTTTTTGTTGTAAAATTTTTGAGAGCTGATGCGACGAGAAAGCGTAACTTGCTCGGTTATTTTTTTTACTGCGTGTATGTGACCTGTTGTCACATCGACGAACAATCGGCGGGTGCCAATTTTGTTTTAAATTGCTGATTTCGACGTGTTGGGGTATAATCCCTGGACATCCTCGACGAGTTCGGGATAAATACGACGCTGCACCGTAACTGCTTTATCCAGCTGCTATCTGAGGAAGCCGAGGGCGACCTGGTGGACGACCAATCGACGGACAGGGTGGAGTTGCGTCTTCGACCAGGGTGAGTGGCTACGGTGTTCTTAAAATAAATAGCTCGTAGGATTTATTTCAATAATGAATGTTTTTTTTTTAATTCACTTGATCGTCATTAAATTTGTCGTTGCTTGGCGTGACACATCGCTACGGAATTTCAAGGTTGCGTTGAGTCAACCAGTCTAAGTAATCCCACGAGGTATTTCGGTACCGCCAGTGTTTAAAAATTTTGTTTCTGTGTACGGTGTATTACAAATTAATATTATTAATGTGTAATTTCGACGTATACTCCCGGGGTAATCGATGAGTTCGATTACCCATTAATCGAGCTTCGGATTCGTGCGAGTTACCGACATTAGGAAAAGGTTCGCATATGGAGAGGGAACCCGAGAGATGGCTGCCGCGTCCGAGACAGGCAGTCGGACGTAAGTTGCCCACTCTCAGTGGAGCGATTGGGACTTAGCGTCAAGTTGAGACTGTGTGAGACTTAATGTCAAAATACTGAGGGATTGTTTAATGAGTTAACGATATCACTGATTATTATTTAATTAATTAATTAGTCAAAGACAGCGATCAGACTTTTGATTTATTCGGTTTAATCTTTAGTGATTTATAGTTGATTAAATTCGGCGATTGTCTTGATTTATTTTTTTTCTAAATCGAAGTATTGATTAACTTCGGCGACTGATTTTTTTTTGTTAAGGGGGTATTCTAGTGTAGAGACATGAATTTTAGGTAATTTTTAAAGTGTCGTAAAAAAAAGCAATCAATATTTTTACTATCCATTTTTTTATCAGTTATTTATTAATGTTTCAAGAGTACAGAAAAAAATAAAAAAAAAGTCAAAAATTTTAAAAACTGGCAGCCGATGAAGTGGGGGGGCCTCAAAAAATTGGCAGATGAGTTTTGACATGATTTCAACCCTCCTAGTCATCTGAAATGAAAAAGTCAAAAAGATTATTAATCTGCAATGATATTGCAAGAATCTGAACTAGCGATGAGTGAAAAAAAAATTTTTTGACAAAATGGCGACTGTTTGAAAAAAAAAAGACGATTTTTTTTACCATTTTTTTGAGTTTCTCGAATTTTTTAAAAATAGTCCAAATTGAAATTTGGGGATGAGGCTAGTTCAAATTTTTGAGAGGTCTATAAAGAAGATTCTCTGAAAATTTCAAGTGAATCGTACCAGTAGAACTCGAGAAATCGTGACAAATATAGATTCAGCTAGACGGAGCATCCCTAATAGTCCAAATTGAAATTTGGGGATGAGGCTAGTTCAAATTTTTGAGAGGTCTATAAAGAAGATTCTCTGAAAATTTCAAGTGAATCGTACCAGTAGAACTCGAGAAATCGTGACAAATATATTGAAAAAGTCTGTTCTGAGAAAAACGTATTTAAAGTTTCGCGTAAAGTTTTTCGCTGTCAAAGTCATGAAATGATATATTATACTTACTGTTATACAATCTGCCATTCCACACTAAATACATACACACACATATATACATATATATAAAGGATAAAACGTTTAACTGAGAAATATAGATTCAGGTAGACGGAGAATCCCTAATGTCTTTTGTTCGACTAGACCCAACCGAACCAGTTTAGAGGCCGGGTCAGTAAAATGTCTATAGCTCCAAAAATAATTTAAATTATCAAAAATCCTCTCGTAGACATATTCTTTAATAGTTAAACTTTGAAAATGTAAAAAAAAAAAAAAATCGATTTTTTTGAAATTCTACACTAGAATACCCCCTTAATATTATTAAAAATTTGATATCTAATTAAATACGGCAAGCAAATATTTAAAAAATGTACATTTCAATCAACTATTATAAACTGAATTTTGGCGCATTGAATATTAAGCTTAATGATTTAATTAATTGTTCATAATTAAAGCAAGTGGAAATTATTTATTTTTATTATTATTAATTCAATTTAGCGAAGGTTATTTTATTTTTTTGTAGTTAATTAATTGTTGTTAACTAAATTGAGCGACGATTTATTTCACTGAAATAACTAATTAAAATTAATTGAATTGAGCGGCGATTTATTGTTATTATTTTGATTAATGTTATTAATCGAAGTTAGTGAAGCATTTTTTTTTTTTATTTAATTGCGATTGACTGAATTGAGTGAGGATTTATTTTGTTAATTAGTAATTGAGTGAAAGAAACCGAAGTATTTTTTTTGGAAAATTTGAAATTTTGTTTGTCAGTGTGCGAACTGCGAATCAACGACAACGTCGACGATTATTATTATTATATTGTTGCATTTAATTCCTTTTGATTTATTGATCTTACCCAAACGTTTAAGTTATTGTTGATAGAATTCATAATTTATTTTTGTTATTAATTGCGAATAATAATACGAGCAATCCCGAATATTTTCCTCGTTCCTTTTTAATTAAGTCGTACCCTTAAGACCCGCCACCTGACGAAGAGAGTCCTGGACCGGAGTAGCCGGAAATCGACGTGATCGGAGCAAAGCTCCTGGCGCCCAACAACAGGTAAAGCAGGTAGGCGAGATTATTAATTTCGGGCTTCGTCCTCGCTAACGCACGAGGACGAAAATACCCGTTATATAATTTGGCTAATATTTATAACTTGGCTAATATTTGTAATATTTATACTTAATGGAAATTTTTATTAATTTTACAGGCCATTCAAAAATTTTTAAATTATGAAAACTTTTTTTCAAATGTGGTTTTTTTTGGAATGACTTTTAAACAGCTTTACCAACCGATTGCAAATACTAATCAGCTCCTAACATGAAAAAAACTACGTCGATCGCCTCCAGGCCGGTCAATATCGCTTGATTCGTTTGTGAGATATCGTTGACGAACAAAATCGAAAAAAGCGTTTTTTTCAAACAAATTCCGAAATTTTTTATCTGATCAATTCACGGTTTGAAATTCATCATAGAATTCAAAAAACTGCATTGACTGTTGTCAACTGCGTGATAATCGGTTGATTCATTCAAAAATAAGAGCAGATTGAAAATCTATAATTAACGAATCAAATAACAGAAACAAAGAAAATCTCATATTACATGAAATCTACCTTCCATTTTGGGTGAGGATGAATGGCATTTTCATATATGTATGCATTTATATAATAATACGACATAAGTAGTTCAGGTAGGGGAGTTGACCTCCCGATAAAACAGATTGTGGGTTCGTGTCCGTGCTAAAATCTATAGCTTATAAGCAGTCGATATATTACCTATTATTAGTTTCGCAAGAAATTTGGATTTAAAATTTTTTTGGCCATATTTGGTGGGGCTTTTTGAATTTTTTTTTTTGGCCATTTCATCAAATCTTTTCGCGGTCACTCTTTCGATCATTTTGAGACCCATTTGTGAGCTTGTTGTTATTTTTTGAGCTCGTTCTTAAAAAATGAAAAAAATTAAGTGTAATGCCCCTTTTTGCTGAACTGATATTGGCTTGCCTACCAGGGTTAATGTTTTTTTTACAGTGTTCCCAGAAACTTTTGCTTGTCTGATCGACACAGTTCCGTCAAATTGTCGGATTTTCTGAAAAATTATCGTACGCACAAAAAAAAATTTTAATTAAAATTTTTGACTGAATTTACATATTTTTTTTATGCAAAAGTGTTAATATTTAAAATTCAGATAAAAATTTACTCTTGAAAAATATTTACAAAAAAATGTACACAGTGTTACGTTCCCGAATTTTGGGTGTAATTATTTTTAAATTTAAATAATTTATTTAAGTCCAGATTTTGACCTCGTTAGGAAGTCGATAGACTCCAGGTGGGTCATGTCACTGATTCCTCCGCGAAGTACTTTATATATATAATATAATAATTCAGATTTTTAATTTATTCATAAAATATATTTTTATATTCTACTTTTTAATTTACCTGCCAACAGGTAGGTAATGGATAGAGTGCCTGAACGCTGGCTAGCACTCTGGGCGATTTCACCAGGGTGAGAACAGCTAATAAGCGCTCACACCATAGAGGTAATAGTTAGGATATCTAGAGGATAGGATACCTGAACGCTGGCTAGCGCTCTTGGTAGAGGAACCAGGGTGGAACGCTGATAAGCGCTCTCAACCCTGGGTTGAGGTTGTAATAAATATCCATTTTTAATGATTTACAATTAAATAAATATTTATTAGTAAGGAATTAGCAGGCTCAGCCTCGGACCAGCAGAGATTGCTCCTCTGCTAAGTCCTCGGACTGACTGTTCCAGAGGAAGTCTGGAGACAGAATGTCTCTTACAATAATAATTACAATGAGTTTTATAATGATTTTAAGCAACCTTGCATCTCAGGTTACCCTATGTGAACATCAACGCAGTCCAAATCCCACAACGTAGACTGTTTAGTCTACTAGGGTGCGTTGACGTTTCAGAAATCTCTTATCTTGAGGTATTTCTGTTGCCAAATACCTCGGATAATAATTAATTAATTGAAATATTAATTAATTGATTTTAAATTAAATTTAAAATTTCCGAGAACGTAACACACAGTAAAAAATTTTGCGTCAATGCGTCAAAAAATTTTGTGTTCAAAATTTTTATGTTAAATATTTAAAACTTTTTTTGTGTTAGTTCAACACAAACAATGTTAAATTTACACGTAAAAGAGTTAAATAATTAACACAAAATTTTTTGACGCTATGTCGCAAAATTTTTTACTGTGTGATATTACTGTAGATGTCATATCATACCAGTTTCAGATCTATTAATATTAAATGAACTTGTTAGTTTTCAAAATAATTTTTCGTAGGAATGCTATTAAAAAATATCATCTGCATGCTTCGAGTGAGTAATAAATAAAACTTAACCCGCACCGATAAGAATAAAAATCAAACATAAAAAATTATCGTGCACACAATCAAAGTTGGATGTATGATCGTACAATGCTTCAAATTTTGTGATGTTTACGATAATTATGTGACGGATGGGAACACTGTTTTTTTACCATGTTTGCAGCTAAGGCAGCTTGCACATGTTGTTTTATGGTATAATTTCTCTATATATTCAACCTATGTGTTTCATTAGTACTTGCGAAAAGCCCTTTCCATCTACTGGATGATTTTTTTTATCCATTGTGTCATTTTCGCCGTCATTCAACTGGTCTAAACTTCTTTTGTTTCTTAAGTAGGGAGGGGGGGGGGGATTTTTCGAGCTTATCAGTGTTGAACTCGTCATATTTAGTTTGTGCTTAGGTTGAGTCACAGAAGGTAGTGGGAAATTTAACAATTATTTGTCTTTTTGTCTAAAGAAATGGAATACATAATTGACTTTATGAGTTTCATTGTACCAGATGGTGAATTTGTGATCAAAGAAGCATGTGTTACAAGTATTTTTAATCAAGTTTCTGTCAATAATGTTCAAGAATGTGAACATTATGGATGTCAACCACCATCAAAGTTGAGCCTTCCTATGAAAAATCAGTGCAATTATCATATCAGCTGTCTGACTTGAAGAAAATGGATCCTGTATACATCGCCTGCTTTGGTGACTTGTTCCTTTTGAAATTTGCCGAAAGACACATTCATCATAATTGGCATTAATTATCCAGTGATCTTCAGAATAATAAAAAAATTATGGACTACAAGTTTTGTACTAAACATTATCCAGATGGATGTTCTGATCATGAAATGTCTAAAATATGTTTGTACCCTTATCAAAAGAACTGTTATTGTTATCAAATGAATCTGTCACGATCGACAGTTAATCTTCATTATGTAATTGTTGTTTTAAAGATAACAAGAGAAGTGTTTACCTTCTTTTATTACTGTGTACCTGAATATCTCGAGTGGTAAAGATATAGATACTTTATGTCCCTTTTACTATACGAACACTGAAAAAAAAAAATTCTTGACTGGAGTGTAAATTTTCTTGGCTCAAGGAAATATCAAGGAAAATTGAAAATTTCTTGAATGAAGTCAAAGTTTCTTGAGACAAGATAAATTTCTTGAGCCAAGAAAATTTCTTCTTGCTCCAAAATAACTTTTGTTTTCATTGAAATTTTTCTTGGCGCAAGAAATTTGTTTTTTGTCTGTACAAACCTTCTCCGGACAATTTTGAAGACTGTTTTTCGAAATTTAAATCATGATTTTTTATATATTTTATATTTGTTAAATATTCTACATTTTCTAAAAATAAGAATTAGTTATTTATATTTTATTAATTAAAAAAAAATAAATAAATAATATAAAAAAATGAGTTGTTCATATTCGCAAATAGAGATTAATAACGTGATTTTTCTTCATAACTTCGTTATTATATTTCCTCTGTAATTTTTTTTACTTTACCAATAATAAATCCTCTCCCGATATATTGTGTACGTAACACACAATAAACTGACATATCGTTCATTAAATACCGCCGCGAATGCGGTCTCGAATGTCCGTGAGTTTAATAAATGCAAGAAAAACGAGTAAAGAGAATAGAAGAAGAGTATCGTTCCCCATTTTTTTAATTTTTTTAAATAAAAAGTAAATAAATAAATAAAAAAGATAAAAAATTGAGGGTTAGAGTTAACGAGTGGAATGAAGAGGATGTGAACGAAATATATTCGGAGGGCGTAGTGGACTCTACAGCAGTCAACACCAAGTATTATAAAATACTGTTTGATCGTGTTTGCGCGTGTCTTGTATTTTTTTCATTATTTTGACTTTACTTTCTTTTTGCAATGTGGCTTTCTCTTCTCCGTTATTTCATTTTTATTTTTTTTATGTGCGCACGTGACAACGCAGGTCTATCGTAAATTTTTTTCCACCCCCTTGTATATTGTATTTTGTATGTCCACAACCACCTTCCATCTACTACCATCACTACTAATGCGCGAGCCACCATTTACACAGTGCATACAGTGCATTATCGAATTTGTCGTGGTTATTTTTATGATCCAACAGTCCTGTTATTTATTAGTCTTTGTTTCTGGTTTAATGCTACGATAGACGGAATTCAATAAATAATTGTTTTCTTCTCTCTTTTTTTCGTTGGTCATTTTTTTAGTTTAGTTTATTCAATTTTTTATCATATAAAATAGATTAATTTAGTGTAAAAAATTGTTTTGATAAAAAATGTCCTCAGTTTCGGGGAAAAAGTCTAGATCTGCTCTAATAAAGTTAAATTTTATAAAAAATCATGTAAAAATTGAACTGGTTAAAAATTAGATCCGATCACTTTTCAAGGTTTTTTCCGGTTATGAAACTGTAACAATATGGTGTCATCTCTATTGCGATCGGGCCCAGTCTTTCCAAGAATTTTAGAAAGGCAACGCCTGATTTCGTTAGAAAACCCATAAAATTGTTTACGACTTCATGCTGGGTTATGAAATAGGTACTTGGTTTACGTGTTTGAGGAGTTTTTCATGATTTTAATTAATTCGTTCGTCACACCTTGGAACCAAGAGTTGTCTGCGTCTCGTAGACTTCAATTTATGCTTATAGCTTAAATATAAATTATCATCCAAATTATTGAAAATCAGGAATTATACTTATTGCTTTGCTTTCACTAGTGTTTACACACTAATTAATGTGTCCACATTAAGTTTACAACTTATTTTAGAAATTTTCTTTTGTACTTAGGGAAAGTATCCCTTTTAGCCATTAAATGTAGAGAATTAGATTTTGAGTTTCACCATTCTGCGTGGACATATAAATACATAAAATTTACGCCGAAAAGTATCAGTTCACCTTTTCCCGTTGACCAAGATGGAATCTTCAACTTACAAGATTGTTCCTGTCGCTGTTGAGAATGTTCGTAAAGAACCAACCCAGGTTTCGGCTGTCCATTTTGCTGGTGGACCTCATTCTGCGGGCTGCTGTTGTAGTCAGTGTATTTATGATAGGCAGGAAATGGAGCAAGTTGGCTCTCCGCCGGTCTGCGAGGAGCAAGTTGACCCTCAGCCGATTTGCGAGGAGCAGGTGTCTTCTCTTGATCTTTCAGTAAAACGATCAGTTTCGCCGCAAATTGAGACGTCTTCAGAGGAAGAAGAAGAAGAAGTTTAAAGTGAAGACGACGGTGGTGAGGATGCAGAGGTAAAGCCTTGAACCATGAGCTGGTCTTTGTTGAATCGCTGCATTCATCTCTCGGACCTGGAAGGGTCCGTTAACGTCAATTTTCTGGATTCACTGCTGTTTTTGTGCAGTAGAACAATGTTATCGGTAATTATTTTGGTAATTTAAATTTTATTTTCAACTGTTTAATCGTGTTTTTCTCTCTTTCCTCTTCCCCTTTTATTTTAGTTTGTTGGGTGTCTATGTGATACCCATTTCAGTTATACCATCCGGACGGGGTCACTGAGGATCAAGACTCGTCTGATGGAGGCAAGAGAAGCTTGGTCCTTTTATCGGACTGGATCATGCCCAGGGTGTAGAATAGGTGGAACAGTTTCGGACTCTCTCATTTAATATAAAGAATTATATTTGTTATTATTTTCCTGTTCATCAAAAAAACTTATATATGTATAATGACAAATTGTTACAATTATTTAATAAAACAATAAAAAAAATTAGGAAAACGGTTCACCCTAAAGGCCATCCCTGCAACTTCCCACTAATTCCATACCTGAGCGCTTAAAATTCTACTTATGAAAATTTTAAGATTTTTGAGCTCAAAATATAATTTATGTGATATTTTAAGCTCACTGAGTTTGGAGAGATAATATCTTGAATATACAGACATAGTGACAACATCGCGGGGGTAGTCAGGGAATTTTCCTGTGAACTTCAAACTTCGAGATCTGATGAAAACTCGATTTTTGCAAAACGGGGTGAAAATAATGACTTCCCGATTTTTGAAAATCTGAGATTTTCAGCGGGAAGTTAAAAAAACAGGAGAGAATCCTTTTTCGTGTACCTATTATTGATAAACTTTATTTTTTGAAGAACCCTACACCATTAATATAGAAGTTGTGTATACTTTATTGGGAAGTTTTAACTCGTTTTCCTTGGTCGTCATCTTGTATGTAGCTAATCTCAGGATATGGGCGGTACCTTGTAGTTGTCATAACTCGGAAAAGATATGGCGAGTGCTTTATCGTTGAGAAAGGTAGAACTATGGAGTTTCGTTGGAAAGATTGTGCATATGGCGGTAGAAATGCCTTAAAGTTGGGAGTATATTGTAGATCACTGATGATTGCGTCTATGCTGTTTGAGAAGTGATTGGGCAGTTCCCCAAAAATTCTTAAAAATGCCAGTCTCATACCATCTGGAAGTGGCATTTCTATATCTTGCAAATACCTTCTTCTGGTTCCTTTTATAATCTTTTCCTTCCAATAATTTTTCATTACTAATTTTTGTATTTCTTCGTTTTTAGCGATAATGGTTGCCGCAAATAGTTCTATTGGTTTGACGTTTCATTGCTTGGATGGTATGAATTGAGTTTCTTTTAGATAGTTCATTAGTTCGAATTCTAGTTCGATTGGATCAGAGTGTTGTTGGTATTCTTGGCTTCGTCTAAGTCTGCGTAAGAATCTTTTTGTTTTCGCAATAGTCCAGTGTCTATAATGACAATTTTGGAAACAAGATACCCAAACTGAGCAGTGACTCCCGTTTGGTTATTATTGGAGTCCATAGGTCACAAAAAAAAAGACTCGATGCTTTGGCTGGCAAGCCAATGTTGTAGTTGGAGAACGTTTGATAGTGAACAGCGAAACTTATTCTTGGTTCCGTGAATGATGCACTTTGTAGTTGAATCGGTATTTACTAAATTTGGACACTCGTCTTCTTCTAAGTTAATTATTTCTCTTTGTAGTAGTTTCTGTAAGTAATCCGACTTAATTTGTCCCTTGGTAAACATTATGTCGGCGTCAATGGAATAATTTTTGATGATTTGTAGGATTTCGGATAGTGGCGTATTTCAGTCGTTCCAACGTATTCCGTGATGATACTTAGAAACCCAATTATTTCTTCTTTTAATGTGCGGCACTAACTGATTATATGGTAATATTGGTTGTGCAATCCAATGTCCTAGTATTTTCTTGTCTATCGATATTATGGCAATCTCTTTAGGTACAAATTTTTCGTTGTTGTCCCAGAATCCTTGAAGGTCGATGATTAGCTTCATTGGTTATATGCTTGATTCGCTTATAGGGCTCTGAAAGGAAATGTTCATGTTAGACACTAGTTGCAGTTCATCGCCTTCACACTTACGATAGGTAGGATCATTCAAGGTAGTTCTAGAGAAATACTTAAATTTTACTAGGCAATATAATGAGATTAATCAAAATCACTATGAGTAATGAGTAGGCTAGGTAATTCAGATAACTCGATAAATGATTATTGTTAGTTTCCAATTCCTCTTTGATTTGAGAAAGTTGGTATTTGTAAGTTAATATTTTCGTAGGTAAGGAGTTCCAGCAAGGTTTAACCCCTTTATTTGTGCATAGTATTCCGTTTGAATATTTAGGATCCCAAATCCGTTTAAAGTAATATATTGAGTTGATGATCCGTGTATAATATCAATTAACGTAGGTGAGGGTAATGAGTACAACCATCCATTGTTTCCTTTTAAAGGTTGCCAAAAATTGTTCAAATTTTTACTGATCCTTATGTCACAATTAGAAAGGGAAGCCGTTGCCTTTCTCATTAATAAATCTGCTTCACAACTCGACTGAATATTTGAGTCATAGAAAACGATGTTAGTTGAGCAAATGTATATTCTATTCATGAATTTACACTGTTCTAACTGGTCCTTGTTTATAGGTGAATATAATTGTCGGTTTGACGAGATGATGAGATAATCTGTTTTTGGTTGAATAAAGACAGAAATTTCCATTGTATCGGCAACTTCCTCGTATACTGGAACAGAGTTTATTCCGTAAAGCTCAAATTCGTTTTCTGGACACTAAGGGCACATGCAGTGTTAGGAGTAATTGTTGTTTGTAGAGTTCATAAGGAACTTTGATATTTTATACATATCCCCAGTATATATATCTCTTGATTCTAGGGGTAATTTGTATTGAGTATTTAAAATGGCGAAATTATCTACGGTTTTGCTTATTGTACTGAATTGGAGTATGTGAGGCGAAAATTGTCCCAATAGTTCAGAGTTGACTGCCATTACTATGTTCCTGATGAAAGTTAAATATTCCTCAAAACATAACTGTATATGGTTGTTCCATTCTTGTATGTTTTCGATGTATTGCAAGTAAGAATAATGTTTTTTTGTCACACGTTCCGTCATATTCCAAATCAATCCTTCTTTTTGGGAATAATTGATTATATGTTGGTTCAATATTGGTTGAGTCTTGCTAAATTCTGAATTTATTATATGAGTATTATTTCCGACATCAATTGTAGTTGACCACGGTGCAGTTTCCAAGACGGTGAATTCCTTTAAGTATTCGTCTAATATTTCCTCACTAGTATGAATTTATGTAGACTTTTCCATTTTCAGTAACTGATGTAGTAAATCTAAGTTGTCTTGAATTTCTTTGTCGAGTCTTTGGTAAAGACTCAATTGGATGTATAATCTACAATCGGTTAGGTCAATGATGTCAGGCCATTTTTGATTCAATTCTTCTATTTTCATTCCGGTTATGGTAGGTCGTTGCAATGTAAGTTGCTTCAGGTCTATTTTAGTCACAAGTTTCCATTTATCCATTGACAGGTATACCTTTCCCAATGCTTCAAAATAAATTCCTGGGTTTGAGTCGAATTGTTTATTCTTAAAAGGGTCACAAGAAATCCTGGCTAGAATACAAATTATTATAAAAGTAAAAGTCAGTGTCCTCATCTTGATGGAGAGTTTAGAAGGTTTCCTCTGTTATGTCTCTCTTTCTCTTTTTCTCTGAAATGAGAAATATAATAGTTAGTGTACGTATTTAGGACGTAAAATTTTGCTTGACTATTCCGATTCTATATTTCGGAGTTCAATATTTAGTGGTAAACTGTGCCGATTATTGCGTTTTGTTTTATTGGGAATATAACTTTTTAGATTTTTTATTTGCCGTTTATCTGAATGATTTTTAGTTTCAAATATTTCCATTTCCTTTTCTACATTAGAATTAGTGGCATGACGTTGTACTAAATAATTGGCTAATATTTCCCATACGGCTTCCATGATTTAAAAACTAAACCCATAAGTCGAGTGCAGAGCGTAACCGTGAATTATTAGATCAAATGTAAATTTAATGATGCGTAACACTAAATAAGCTCCAAAAATGGTTACTCCAAAAGTTCCTACTGTGTTGAAGAAGTTATAAATTTTTCCCCAACTGTGCGAGAGTGAGGCGAGAATTTCACTTTCATCAACTAGTTTGTTTAACTTTATTCTATCCTTGACTATTGAATGGTCGGTAGCTCCTCGAGCGATCGTATTTAATATAGCTGCCCGTTCTAATGGAAACATTATAAATTCTTGAAGTTTTTCTATGTCTTTGTTAGAGTAGATTCCTCCTGTGGCTAGTCCTAGAGCGTTTTTGTATTTCCAGGTATAATTTGTCTGTGCAGCAAGTTGTATAGGCTCGGGTACCATAGTTAATTTAGGGTCTAGTTGGTACCATTGTAAGTTTATCCGATACATTGGTGCGATTAAAGGGTTACAATCAATCTGTGTTCCTGTCTTCACTAGAATATGAGTGCGTGGTAACATGAATAATTTTTCATTGTTTAACTTAATGGGAAGTTCTTGATAACATTCCTCAGAATCTCTTCTTTCAACGATTACTGTGCTATACACTTTGTAAATCTTACTGCTTCCCCTGATGCATGAGCAATATAACCTGGTTCTTTCAAAAATTGAAGTGCGAAGTCGTCTGGAGCTAGGGATGCAAGAGTTAATGCGTTTTGTAATACTTTTTTCTCTAATTTACATTCCTGTAGAATAAGATCTTTGTATAACATGATGAGTTGAGTTTCAAAATGACTTTCGAGATATATAAATTTTGCGCTAAAATAAGTAGTAAGATCCATGTTTTCTATAGTTAATGACCGTTTTCGGTTAGAGTGATTATTGAGTCCTTTATCTAGGATGAAGAGTCGAGGGAATTCTGTTAATGTTAAGAGTTCTTCACAGTTTTCTATAGTACCCTTTTCTGTGAATGTGAAACTAAATCCTCCAGATGCTACGGAATATACGGTTTGGCTATTTGTTGAGTTATTGCTACTGGTTAATTTTTTTGCTTTTCCATCGAATAGTACCATAAATTTGTCGGTTCTGCAGTCTGATTTAGGTAACACATCCCAAAAGGTATTTCCTCCGTCAACATCCATGCATCGCCCGGATTAATAGTTACAGCGCAATCCCGATCTTAAGATGACATCATAAAATTCCGATACCCATGGAGTGTCATGCTTAACCTGTATTAATATTTAACCCTTTCTTATTCTGAAACATAATGATCTTTAATTTGTTAAATATGATTCGGAGTCGGATTCATCCTTCCGAGTATTACAAATTTTTAATTTATCTACATGCTTTAGTAATCGTTTACCATTTGAATTCTCAATGATAGCAGTATTATTATCTAACAATTCTACCACTGTATAAGGACCTTTTTAATGAGAATCGAAC
This sequence comes from Cotesia vestalis, assembly GCA_000956155.1. Classification (NCBI taxonomy): domain Eukaryota; kingdom Metazoa; phylum Arthropoda; class Insecta; order Hymenoptera; family Braconidae; genus Cotesia; species Cotesia vestalis. The sequence goes on along the minus strand of JZSA01006537.1, from coordinate 13,216 downwards.
TTGCCTTTTCTGGGCTCTTTAATTAAATAAACTTGATTACCTACTTCAAAAGTGCAAGGGTGTAAATGTTTGTCATAGTAACGTTTAGAACGGTGCTTCGATTTTACTAACTTTTTGTGAGCTAATTGTCTCATATCGTCCATTCTAGTAATAAGGTCTTGTAAATAAGTTCCATATGTTTGAGTTTGATCAGCAGGAGGAAAAGAGCTAGGAATGCGTGCTTTTTTACCAAAAATAAGTTCGAAAGGAGTAAAGTTAGTTGATTCATGAACGGAAGTATTGTATGAAAACATAGCAAACGGGACAAGTTTATCCCAGTCGTCAAATCGTTCAACATAATGTTTAATAAATTCCGTTAACACTAAATGTGATCTTTCCAGGCTGCTGTTTGTCTGAGGGTGATATCCGGATGTTGTTAGTTATTTTATTTTAAATGTTTTTGCTAGATGGTGAAACAATTTTTCGACAAAAGTACGAGCTTGATCACTTAATATTATTCGAGGGGTTCCGAATTGTATAATAACGTGTCTACCGAGAGCGTCAGCAATAGTTTCAGCTTTTATGTTCGGGATAGGTACCGCAACACAGTATTTTGTTAGATTATCTTGTACAGTTAAAATATGGGCATTACCTGAAGGTGTCGTTGGTAACGGTCCTACTGTGTCAATGGAAATTTTATCGAAAGGTTCTGCTGGAGTATCTGTTATTATCATGGGTTCTCGGGTTTTTACTCGAACTAGTTTTTGTTCTTGGCAACTTTTACAGGTTTTAATAAATTCCGTTATTTCTTCTCTCATATTTGGCCAATAAAATCTTTCACGTATTCGTCTATAAGTTTTTGTTACTCCCTTATGACCTCCGATCAAACTTTCGTGATATTCACTAATAATATCTAGTCTTGCTTCTTCCTCAGGGATTATTACGCTACCATAGCAGAAGGTTATTGAACAATTGCACTCGCGTAAGCATCCTTTGAGAAGATCAAGAAAAATAGTTTGATCAAAATTCTCTAACATATCTCTAGGTTTTGAGATGCGTAGAGTTCTTATGTCATGTTGTTTAATAGTTTCCTTTACGGTGAGTAAGGTATTTTTAAGGTCCTGCATTGTAAATGTGTCAAACTGTAGTGGTGTAAGCACAGCGCTTAAAATTTTATTTTTACCTTGTGGTGTAACTAAAACTTGTTTCACTCTTGGTTTCTTTAATTTTAAGTCTTGAGCATTCAATTTATCTAGATCGATTAGCAATCGTGAAATTCTAGTTGTAAATTTACAATCGGCGGATATAAAATGTAAGTAATTATCTTTGAAGTATGTAAAGTTTTCATTTGTGGAATGTATGGTTAGATTATCCGGACTGTTTATTCAATACCGGGATAAAATAATTCTTGAGGGAGGCTAGATGATGGAGTCCTGAATGGGGGTTGTTGTACGAGTACTCCTTCAGCTTCTAATTCTTCTTCATTTTCTTCTTCAGGAATTGTATCTTGAGTATGAGGTGGATATCTCCAATGTCTACTCGCTGGTCCTATTTTACCGTTTGAACTTGATTCAGATTCTTCCGAGGAACTCATTGGTGTAGATCTACCGTTTGGATGTTGAAAAGTGACTGCTGACGTTCGTCGTCTTTGTGCGTTATCAGCGTTACTAATATTTGGAGATTCATAGTTTGGATTTTCTCTTCTGGGATCCCAGTAATATTGTTCCGTGTCTGTGGAGGGATTTGGAGATACTTCAACAATATTCCTATTTGTCTTTGATGATGAAGCTTGTGGAGCAGGAGAATCTTCTGCATCCACGTCAAAAGCAAACTTAAGTGCATCTGTGCGATTTCTAGGCGTTGTGGATACTGATTCTGGTTCTTTATTTCTGGGTGAAGTACGTTTCTTTACTAAGCTCGGAAATGCGCTTTTTCGAGCTCGAGCAGCAGGTGGTGGTTCTTCGGGAGGTTGATTGGAATTTCTTGTAGGTCGTCTAGTCGGTCCGTAATAAATTGGAGGCTTCTCTGTTTGATGACGCGATCTTACTCGTTGTCCAATAGTATCTACGTCGTTAGCGGAATTTTGTTGTGCAGTTTTTGTTTGTCGCCTCTTTATATAAGCCTCTATTGATGCTGCTTGTCTTGCTGTCATTCCTGATCTTTTTTCAGTTCCTAATGGGAGGACAACTGGATTCCGTGATAAAGCGTCTGCGTTGACATTAAGTCGTCCTGGCTTATAATGAAAAACATATTCGTATTCACGTAATCTCGTTCTCCAGCGTATTAATCTTTGCACTGGAGGTTTCACAGAATCTATCCACCGAAGTGGTTCATGATCGCAAACTAGTGTGAATCTCCGACCGTATAAGTAAGGTCGAAAGTGTAGAATGCCATGAATAACTGCCAGGCATTCTTTTTCTGTTGTATTATAATTTTTCTCGGCGGGTTTTAATAATCTGGACATATATGCTATTGGTCTCTCTTCTCCTATTTTACCTTGACTTAGGATGGCTCCAATGGCTATATCAGAGGCATCCGTAGTGAGGATGAAGGGTTGTTCGAAGTCTGGATATTGTAATACTGGTGTAGTGCATAAGGCTTTTCTTAAATCGTCGAAACTGTCTTGTTGTTCTGATGTCCAAACAAACGGTTTATCCTTTTTCAATAATTCCGTGAGGGGTTTTGCTCTTCCTGAAAAATTTTCAATAAATCGGCGATAATAACCTGCAAGTCCCAAAAATTGCCGAATGTTTGTGGTGTTTTTGGGCCTTGGAAATTTTTCAATGGCTTCAGTTTTCTTAGGGTCCGGGCGCACACCTCCTTCCCCTATAATATGTCCTAGATAATTTACTTCGGTACTTAAAAATTCGCATTTATCGGGTTGTAAGGATAAATTAGCAACTGATAGCTTTTTAAAGAGTCGTCTTACGCGAATTCCATGTTCTTCAAGGCTGGATGCAAAAGTGACTATGTCGTCTAAATATACAAAAAGTTCAACGTCAAGAAGTCCTAGTAAAACTCGATCCATCAAGCGTTGGAAAGTGGAAGGGGCGTTTTTCATCCCAAACGGCATTCTAACGTAATGGTAATGACCATTAGGGGTGCTAAATGCAGTTTTATGTTGGTCTTTAGGGTCCATTTCGATTTGATGAAATCCGCTTGCCAAGTCAAAGATTGAAAAATACTTAGCTCCTCCTAGTCTATCGAGAATTTCTACGATGTTAGGTAAAGGATAGGCATCAGCGATTGTTTTCTCATTTAACTGACGAAAATCTATCACCATTCTCCAACGTTTATTACCGTGGGAGTCTGGTCGTTTAGGGACGATCCAGAGTGGTGAGTTGTAAGGAGAGTCGGATTCTACAATAACTCCATCTTTGAGTAATTTTTGGACCTGTTGATTAATTTCTTCTTTATGAATGGGAGGATATCTATATTGTCGAACAGTGACAGGTATATCATCAGTGGTAGTCACTGAGTGTTTTATCACGGGGGTTGCTGGGAGATAGTCTCCAGGAAGATGAAATAGATTAGGAAACTCCTTAATAATATCATATACGTGTTCTTTTTCTTCTTGGTTCAAGTGGTCTAGTCGTAGACTGTCGTGAATTCTTTGCAACCTGTCTCTTGGATCTTCAGTAATGTCGTTATCAGATTCAGGATCGAAAAAGTCTTCTGAACTTCCTTCACACTCAAATGGAATGAGTTCTTGGGCGGGAATTTCTAATTGTATATCGTCTTCGTAAGCGTTAACTGCAAGGACATAACATGTTCCTTGTCTATTTGTTACTATGATGGTGGCAAATTTCATAATTCGCACGTAATTCCAATATTTTACCCTTTATAAATGCTAATTCGAAACAAATTTCTATCTCCATTTGATCAAAAGATAGTGAGTGACCATTGTTTATAAATTATGAGAATAATTTATGGAAAAAACAAAAATTTTTTTTCATCATTGCGTTTAAGAAGGTTCAACTAATCACCAAAAAATTCAGCGTGAACAAAAAATTTGAATTTACGATTCTATAGAAGTCTAAAGTTGATGCTTATTTTGAGACCCCAAAAAAACCCCGTTTTTTAATCTTTTATTGTTTATATTTCTTGACAAAAATTTTTTATAAATTAGCAATTTTGGATAGAGTTACATAACACTTTGACTCATCGATCGATATGTGTCATATTTCAATGATATTTTTTTAAATATAAGTTATTCACGTTTTACAAAAGTAGTCAATACTTTTTGACTGTATAGTAGATTCAAATTGATGCATCTAGTAGCAACGTGCTTTCACAACTGGTTTCCGCGAAGGAGGTCCGGAAAATCAGCACCACATTTTGCTGCATGTTGTCTTAGCAAATAACACGCGCCTAAATATTTATGCCGATCCTTGTCGACAGATGGCATTCCAAAGAAGTACTCATTTTTACGTGATACGTGAGCATCTTTGCGGTACGTGAGAATTAAATCCATGCATTCTTTTAGATTATCATCAATCAAAACTGGAACAGTTCGATTACGTTTTCCACGAATTTCAAAGCGCATGTACCTGTTCGCTAATGCTTTTCCTTTTGGGGTCAAGGTCTCATAATTTTCTCTATCAGCCATGTCATTGATACCGCGACAGCTCTGAAAATTTTTTACGTACAGCCGCTCTATTTCACCAGGGCGACGTCGATTAAAAACTAGCAATGACAATAAGGTCATTTCAGCCAGCTTTTTCCACGATTCAAAAGAAAATTTGACCTGCAATTCTTGAAAATATTTATTTCTTTCATCGACAAGGTACTTATAGAGCCTTTGAATGTCCTTCGTACTGGGAAGAATTACTTCCTTCGTTCTGAAATGCTGTGTTTGTGTTTCTGTTAATATCCTGTTGATTCTGGTTCCATAGTCTTCTTCAAGTAGCTTAAGAAAATCTTCAACCTTTTTTTGATTCTCTATTTCTTCTTTTTTAATACATTCAGATCTCAAAATTTCTCCAACCTTTTTCAACAAAGTTCCCAAAGTTGATCCAACCGCTTGATGCAGAAAAGTTTTTGTTTCTGGAAGGAAAACAGCAACTTTTTTGACAGCTTCAATTAAGAAGTCATAGTGACGGGGCTGGAATATGTCTGTGAAGCTTGTAATACGCGGGTTCAATGATTTGATTGCTACAAGTAGTCTTCCCAATAACCGCAATCTGGCTCTAACCATTTGATAAAGATGCTGATTAGTACCATACTGCTCGCATTGTTTGTTGGCAGAAACTATCAGCAACTCGTCGTACCTGATAGACCGAACTACCTCATCCTCGCGGAGTTATGGAAAGATATGTTTCCTTACATCAGCATTGGCTCTCTCATGAAGTCTTGCACTTACTTTCTTTCCTTTTACTAAAATAATTCTTTGGGCTTTCGAATTCTGTTTTGTGCACTTACGCCAATGATGGCGAATGACAAGCCTTGAATATTGACCCTTGCAGTTACCATATACGATGAAGTCTTTTGCCTTTTTTTTCTCTATGTGCAGCTGGACGTCGACACACAATTAATTTTCCACTGTTGAATTGGCGATCAGTGTTGTAAACATGATCACCATTTTTTCTGATAACAGAAATAATCTGTTTTCTTTCTTGGCTTCTTACGGGTAGAGCCATAAATTTTTTTACTTCTTCTTGGTCGTGATGTTTTAATTGCAAGTGTCGAGCAATTTTGGCCTGAAATTTTTTGCAAAATAAACAGAAATGTTTTTTTTGCTGTGCATGATGTTGGGTCCACCGATAATTCCCTGTCATCTGGAGCAGACGCTTTCAAATTTTGGTCAACAGTAATTGTATCGTTCAGAGAATCAGCAAACGTCTGTTCTGTTCTTAAATCTGCATCAAGTTCATCGTCATCTTGAAATTCATAATTCTCGTCGTATTCTGATTCCTCATCACTATTAGACTCCTCATCACTATCAGGCTCATACTCATCTGCATCGTCTCCTGATTCACCAAAATATGATTCAACTCCTCTTGCAGCTTTGTCTTCTTCTACTGGTTCTTTATCTTCATTTTCTTTCACTTCTTGCTCTTTTTCTCCTTTCTGCTTTCTTTTCTTCATTTTTGTTTCTAAATTTTAAAGACCAGAATTAGTAACATCACATTTTCTTTTCCTTTTCTTTGGTAATTTTATGGACACCTCTTCCTCGGAAACAATCTTTGGCTTCATTTTTTTTTACTGTTGTCTTTCTCAGGTTCTATATTTGTAGTAATTTTAGTCTTTTCTGTAATTCGAGCAATAGTTCGTCCATTGGTTCCGTGAGAATTTGCTATTTCTTGTTCTAAAGCATGACATTTGAGTGAATTAACTTCATTGTTAATTGAAGAAAATTTTGAAATTTCGTTATTCAATTTGAGCACTTGACTAAGTTGAGAAATTTCTAAATTTAGGTCGAGGAGAGAATGGTTGATTGGTTATTCAGTAAGTTCTATGAACGAAACTTGTATAGGATCCTGAGGGGTCACGTTGTAAATTTTATGAAGTTGGTTACAATTTTCTGGAAGATCAGATTCGCGAACAGTATATGTTTTGTCACAGTCAGAAGATTCTATCGTTTGCTCATTACTCATCTCAGATAAATTAACTAAGATTTTTGCTCCTGTTGATGATTGATCAATAGAAAATTTTGACTCCAACTGACCTGTTGATAATAATTTAGAGAATTAGAAAATGTCTACAAAGAGAAAAACAATATCAAGAATGTTGTATGTATTACCTTGGCATTTTTGTTGCACATCTGAATGAGATGAATTCAGTAGACTGAGATTTTGCTGCACATCGATGATAAATATCAATTGTTCTGTTGCTTGAAGTTCCGGGGAATCATGTGAAATTAGAAACTCTGATGTTCTAGGGCCACTAACAGCGTTTACTAAATTTGTACCATGATCGATGCTTGAATTAATTATACATAATCTTTTATGGATGTTCAGATATTTTATGCTATTTTCCTTTTCCCCCGCATCTGATGAAGATGTGACTACAGGATTGAAACTCTCCTTTAGTGTACTGTTAAAAGTTGGATTTCCTATTGCTTGAAGTATTAAAAAATTGGATGCTGGTTCAAAAATTGGATGATTTGATTGCAGAGATTTATGAATAGTGACTGATAAACTTTCATCTTCAACAATATTTGATTGAATTATATCCATCTTTGCAAGCATTTTGGGCCCTTCAATGCAACGGTTTTTTTGTTCTGCATGAAAATTAGATGGTGAAAATTTTGAAGAATCACTAGGGGCATCTGAACTTATAACTTTTGATGGAGAATATTCATCATCGGATATTGGTAGAATTTCATCATCAACGGAGTCTTTAGTCATTGACTTCAACATAGATTCTTGGGATGTGTTTTCTTCGTTCACTGTAACCTTTGGTGGAGAACTTCTATCAGCAGATATTGGTGAAATTTTATCATCAGGAGGGTTTTTAGCCATTGAATTTAACGTAGATTCCTGAGTCGTGTTATCATCGTTCACTATAATCATTGGTGGAGAAAATTCATCAGGAGATATTGGAGGAATTTCACTATAGGGAGGATCTTTAGCCATTGACTTTAACATAGATTCCTGGGACGTGTTTACGTCATTCACTGTAAATTGTAATGCTATAAAAGAGTTCTCAGGTTATAAACATTATAATCAAAATTTTAATTACCTCGTTTCATTCGCTTGAATCGTGGCTGTTTCAAAACAAATTTTTGAACATTTGTATCTTGATCAAAATCCAAGCATTGAATTAAGTTATCGAATAGTGATTTTTGTAAGAGATTTTCATCAATAAATAGTACATGCCCTTTTGCATCTTTTAAAAAATCTTTTGAAACTTGAGAAAATGATGTTGCTGGGATATTTTCTAACTGCCAAATGCCCTGCATGTAGTTAGTTTTTCCATTAATGTTTTCCACTATTCCAGTCAAAATCGTCTTATCATCTAAAAAGAAAGACAAAAAATTTTGTTGGACTTGACAATGATTGAACAAAAAAAAATAAAAATGACAATACATAGAAAGTAAGAAAAATAAATTTTACTTACCACAAATCGCCATAACACGGGCTGCATATTTTTTATTATCACTATATTTCACCATGCACTTTTTGCGAACAGTGGAAACATTTTTTAGTGGACAAACATACCAAATTTCATCTTGATAGAGCACTAAAACGTACATAGTGAATAATGATACAAGAGCTGTTAACATTTTTTAATATGTCTTCAATTTTCGATATCCTTCCTATGATGAGTTAAAACAAAGAGTTAACGCCATATTAATGCGTCATTATTATTTAATGGCAGGGGTACCAGTGAATTCATAAATTTAATCAGAGAAATGGTATAATACCGTCGATCAAGTATGAATCAGCGTTATCGACAGAGCTCGAATTGACTTCACATTACAAACAATAAACTAATTTCTTCCAAAGTCCTCATACAAACCGTTGCAAGTACAAACCAATGTCCTCATAATGACTGTTCCATAGAATGAAAATGTCTCCATAGTTGTCTGATGTCCTCATAGTATACAAACAGTAAAATTTACAAATTACTGTATATTACACCTCTTATATACTATGAGGAAATCAGACAACTATGGAGACATTTTTAGTTTATGGAACAGTCATTATGAGGACAATGGTTTAATTTACTGAACGTATTAATATAGTCTATACTTTGAGGACATTTGTATGGTCACTACTTTGAAAATGCTTGTATTCTGATTTTTTCAATTTTTACATACATATTTATAGCAATTTCTTCTCATATAATTCATAAAATCGATGGTTTTAAACATAAGTTACAATTTTTTTTGTCTTTTTTATAAAAATGAGAGATAATCTAAGAAAGTTAAGAAAAATGTATGCATACCTAATACTTTACATCAATTATGAATGTATCAAGAAAAATAAATTATTCCTCAAGCGACAAGAAAATCATATTACATACAAAAGAATGTTTAATTGCCTCAAGCGAAAAATTATTGAATTCAGATAACAATTTTAAAGAGTTTATTGATTTGAATGAAGACGAAAAATTCTTAATTCAACTAAAATTGACTTGAGTTACATAACATTTCCAAGTTAAAAAATTTGTGTACTTCAATCAAGACAATGAAATTCTTCGAAATGATTTTTTTTAATTAAAGAAATTTATTTTTTTCAACCAAGTTCATATTTCTTTTTTTTATAAATTCAATTTGATTTTAAACAAGTGATAAAGTAGTATTCGCGTGTTTTATGTTATTTTCCTCATTTTTGTATATTTTTCTGAAAATGGGTAAAGAAAAAACAAATGTCTGGCAGAGACCCCATACCAAACGTTGCAAGTATAAACCAATGTCCTCATAATGACTGTTCCATAGAATGAAAATGTCTCCATAGTTGTCTAATGTCCTTATAGTATACAAACAGTAAAATTTACAGATTACTGTATATTTCACCGCTTGTATACCAATGTCTTCATAATGACTGTCCCATAGAATAAAAATGTCTCCATAGTTTTCTAATGTCCTCATAGTATACAAACGGTAAAATGTACAGATTACCGTATGTTTTATTTGGTGTACTATGAGGAGATCAGACAACTATGGAGATATTTTTTTTCTATGGAACAGTCATTATGAGGATATTGGTTTGTACTTGTAACGGTTTGAATGAAAACTTTGAAAGAAATTTGTGTTTTTACTTCTTCCAATAAAATACACTCTCCCAGTATGGATGAGGGAAATTTTGTGTAACTTATGTGAAAAAAAACATGTCTCCCAAAGTTCTCATACGAACTGTTAGGAGAACAAACCGATAAAAATATTTGTGATTTTTTCTTTCAGCTTAATAGTTTTTTATTAATTATTTGTCATCGATTTTGTAGAAATTACTACACACATTCTAAAATGGTTAATTGCTAATAATAATGGCATTTGTTTTTATATCAATTTATGAAATTAATAAACACGATCGTTTTTTAAATTAATCAAATGAACAAAAATTTTTTTGAATCGTTGATATTTAATCTTCGTAATCGATTCGAAACGTGGCCAATAAATTTTATTTGTTTGTTGTCAATTCTAATATTGACCGTGTTTACGATTTGCTGTAGTCAGTCGACAAGACTTAAAAAAAAATGTCATTAACAATCATTATAACCAAACATACTTTATGAATGACGAACAAAATAAATTAATCGTAACAACTTTTAAGAATCATTACGTGTTTTTACCTAGTATTTAATACCTTCGACTAATAAACGTCTGTCCTTAAATCATACTTTTGGTGATTAAATATTATGGGGACACTGTCCCGGTTTACACCTATCAGTAATGCTGTCCTCAATTAAACCTTTATATTGACGGTGTATACTTTGAAGACAGTCCTCGAAGTATACAAACTATGAAAAGAATTATGAGGACTGTCTTCAAAATAGCCATATGTCCTCAAATAATACTTTATATGAGATAAAATGGTCTTATAGTAACCAATATACAAATATATATATATATATATATATATATATATATATATATATATATATATATATATATATATATATATATATATATATATATATATATATATATATATATATATATATATATATATTTATATATATGTTAAACGTGTAGTTCGAAGCCGTTTTTCCGGTTAAATAGACAGTTTGAGGACAAACCCAATAGTTCGAAGACAGGCTCAAAGTATCCACAGATCTAACCGATAGTTTGAAGACTGATACTTTGAGGACGGCCTCAAAGTATCAAAAAGTTATATATACTTTTATACGTGATAGTTTGAGCCACCTATTTTTTTTGGTTTTTTAATAATATATAAGGTCTTAAAACTATTGCCAAAAACATTTTTGTTTATACCATAAATGCAAAAAAAAGTATAACAGTTCTACGATAAAACCGATAGTTTGAAGACATTGATATCTGAGTTGAGTGAAAAATAATGATATAAAAAGACAATTTTCTCAGACTTATCGAGAGGCTAGAATTCTCCTGCCCTTGGCACCTACACTGCCGAATAACGCAAACTTTTAAAGTATCTGCATGTTAAATTCATTCCGGTTTGGTTCTCAAAGTATCGCATATAATGGTGATTCGTACCTGAAGTATGCATTTAGTGTATACTGATAAATTTGAATTTTACCAGAGCATATGGAGTAGTATAATTATCATCGATGCATAATGGCAGTTAAACGATAACTACAGCATTATAAACAATGTCATCTAATATTTCATAGAGATATGTAATTTTTTCTTTACAAATTTCAAAAATCGTAGTTTTCATCGTAGCTCTTGTTTAATCCTATTTATTTTGTTTACGTTGTTAAAAATACAAGCTTGTTTAAATTTATACACTTCGAGCAAATTAATAAAAAAACTAAAAACAACTACTTTCTTAATTTGTCAAAAGTTACTCTCGGATGATGATGAGAAATAGAATATCTCTATTTTTTGGATTTTTTCTTGTTTGTTGTCAAAGTATCATGTACAATCCGTACAGCTACGAGTAGTACTCTGGATAAGTCACTACAGCAAACTATGAACAAACGATTTAGCAAAAAAAAAAAGTTAAAAAAATTGATTTTTCCCCAACAACTTAAAAGAGCCATAACGACCGTCATGATCCATTCAGGTGTCATTTACGATATTATTGCTACTATTAGAATGCAGTTCTCCTAACCACACTCTTCTTTAGATAGTAACGTGTGGATCATGACAGTAATAATATCGAATCGTGCCGAGCAGAAAACTTCTTTTTCAGTGCCGGAGCTTAAAGTGATGAATAACTATCGGAGATAAATCACAGATGAAGGTAATTTAAGTTAGATTTTCACTCACCTAGGAAAAAAAGTATTCTGCTCAACAGAGTATAAAAATATCCATAGACACCCTGCGCTTTGTGTTAAATAGTCCTTAAAGTTTCTAAAACAATGGTGATCTGTACTCAAAGTATGCATTTAGTGTACGATAATGAATTCAAAATTCAACCAAAACGTTGAAAGGAATGAAATTCCTATTGTTGCATGAGAAGAACGTAAGACCTTATCATGAGCCAGACGTCTCATAAACTTTCATGAAGACATGCAGTTTACCTCTGTAAATTTCAGGTTTCTTAGATCTTATCGTGTAGACCATTTCATACTCTATTACTACTACTAATGATTTTAAGCATCCAATATATGAAAATTCATAGGTTTTCATATGATTAATATAAAAACTAAAGCAATAAACGCTTTTGCAACTCTTTGAAAGACTCTATAGAATGTCACAGAGAAATGTTATCCTGTATGTTAGCTTCTTTTCTAATTTTGTCCTCAATGTATGGAATACATTGATGATTTGTACCCAAACTATACAATTAGTCTACAAAAAAAAAATTAAACTTGATTTATATTATACTGATACTGAACAATAAAATTTTGATTGTATAAAATTATAACGTGGAGACTGGTACAAGTGACTTTGTTTATATTTCCAATTACTTAGGCAATACATTATTCTATTCATTTATCTCAGGGTTCTGCTGTCTATCATAGCACTCGCTCATCTCTAAAACTGATTCCAAGATTCATATACAAACAAGTATGTGAACAATCATAGGCAAACACACAAATTATGACCTTAATGGTAACGGCCGTTTTCTTACTGACACTGTCAAATAATTGGAGTATATAAATATTTATACGTTAAACTTTTTTTTGTTCAGTCCCCAAAGTATCGAAAACAACGGTGATTTCGACTCGAAGTATGCATTCATCATATGAAAATTAATTTAAATTTTAACAAAAACGTGAGAAGTAATAGAATTTTTATCGTTAAATAATAACAGAGTGTTCAGCTATTATCAAAAATTGGGTGTCACAGTGTTTCATTTGAACACGCAATTTTTCCACTGTCAATACAAAAATCGAATTCAATATATTTCCAATATCATACGCGCGACGTTATTAATATCATCTTATTAATGAATTGTCATAGTTCAAAGAATTAAAACTTGACACATTCTAGCACTTTAATTCTTTCCCGACGGAACGAAATCTTATCTTTAGTATACTATGTTTTTGATTTTGTTACGTTTGTTTAAAATTTGTTTAAGATTAAAATATGGTAACGATTATAGCTATAAAAAAGGAGATAGAACAAAAAAATGGTAATTTTTTATTTTTACATTTTATAACTCAGATTCGGTAGATATTCTCGACATTCGGATAAACT
>JZSA01006536.1:0-13483 GCA_000956155.1 Cotesia vestalis | reverse complement strand
TAATTAAATTATCTATCGAAGAGCGAAGCGCTTTTTTTGAAAATTTTCATTTATTTATTTATAAAATGGTTTTTAAGATTCCATTTGTTGTTCAAGTACGACAGAGATACTTTTGTTTGACCAATAGAGGGTGAGAGAGAAAAAAGTGTAAACCCTCCTTAAAAAAAAACTAAAAAATCACGCTTTTATAAATAAACCAAACTGAAAAGTAAACAATAAATAATAGTTTTGAAAAACTAAAAAACACGCTTTCCATAGAAAACCAAACTAAAAAATAGAAAATAAATTTAAATTACGTATAGTGTTGAAAATTTCAATAAATATATATTAATCATAGTGTGAATGAAAAAAAATTATTTCATTTTAAACAAAAACGTGGGGCGCATGGTGTCAATAGTTATAAATATTTTATTGACAGATATGAGTTGAATGATTATCATTTTGATAATGTCTTGAACAGCACCCCACGCTTTTTTTAAAATGAAATAATTTTTTTTTATTTACACTACTATTAATTTATATTTATTAAAATTTTTAACACTATTCTTAAATGAAATTTATTTTCTATTTTTCAGTTTGGTTTCTTATAAAAAGCGTGTTTTTTAGTTTTTTAAAACTAATATTTATTCTTTCTATACCTGTACATGCTAAGTAATATACATAGAATTATAGAGAAAATAATACCCTACAAGAAAGTTCTGATATAAATTTTATTCAATTCCAGCCCAAAAGAAGTTACCAGCCAATCTCGTTTGACAATTAAAGTCTTATTGAAAATAAATTTTTTTTTTTTTAATTTTTTTTCATAAACCTGTAGATGCTTAGTAATATACATAAAATTAGAGAAAAAAACTACCCTACAAGAAAGTACTGACGTAGATTCTATCCAATTTTATCCCAAAAGAAGTTACCAGCTGATCTTGATTGAAGATTAAAATTTTAATGAAAATAAATGTTTTGTTTTTGAATTTTTTTCTATACCTGTAGATGTTTAGTAATCTACATAAGATTATAGAAAAAAGAATACTGTACAAGAAAGTACTGAGATAGATTTCATCCAATTCCAGCCCAAAAGTAGTTACTAGCCAATCTGGTTTGAGAATTAAAATTTTATCGAAAATAAGTGTTTACTTTTTAAATTTTTTCTTATAAATCTGTAGATGCTTAGTCATATACATGGAATTATAGAAAAAAAACTACCTTTAATTTAAATAATTACCAAAAAAAATATTTATTTTCATATTATATCCATAATTAATGCTTCCAGACCACAGATGAGACAAATGAGTGACGAGCATACAAATATATCCAAAAGTTATCACAGCAAGTATCTTATTGTATTTATGAAATATTCTTGTCAGCATACAGAAGAGCAGAGTTATCACCATAGTAAATGCACAAGAGTAATCCATTACTTCAGTGAATGGTTTATCTCTTGCATGGAATACTGCCGACCAAAACCAAGCATTTAGGCAAACCTTAAAGATTTTTTTTTATTGTGATTAAATACTTGGAAAATTCAACTAAATAATTTATACTTACAACGGTGAAATAAGTCCATACTAAAGACATAGGCATGGACGATTTTATTTCTCGGCGGAATTTTCGGTACATCATAACGTGAGCGTAGAAATTTAGAATTGAAAATAATACAGATGCGGGTTCTTGGAATCCAAACATTCTAATAAATGGCCACTGTAAAAATTAATTAAAAAATTTACTTGCTGACATTAAAACTATAAAAAAAAATTTTAAGATATTTTTAACTATACTAAAGCTGATTCTCAAATATTAGCTGACGACTGATGATTTTTAAGATTATTGTCAATAAATAAATTATTGTAAAAAAAAATTTTTTTTTAAATTTTACTTGTAGATGTGTCAGAAAATTGTTGTTATAATATTTAAAAAACTGTTTTCATCATAGTAATTTATTTGTGGTGAAAATCGAAAAAATGACAT
Organism: Cotesia vestalis; assembly: GCA_000956155.1. Lineage (NCBI taxonomy): Eukaryota > Metazoa > Arthropoda > Insecta > Hymenoptera > Braconidae > Cotesia > Cotesia vestalis. Next base: position 11,521 of record JZSA01006536.1, on the reverse strand, counting down.
GTCTGCTAATTTCAGTTTCACTCCAAAAGTTATCATTTTTTATATCAACACCTATGTAACCCCTTAACACAATATCTACATAAAGTATTTGAAACCATATAAACCACCAATTTAAATCAAAATATTTTCCTTTATATTATATACTAGTCACTTGCAGTCACTATTATATGTACATTTATGTATTATGAATATAGCTGTACATAGTTTGGGGATTATTAAAATAAACTTTAAAGATAATAGTGTTACGATAGGATCGATAACAAATAATTTAAATATTGTAAAAAAAAAAAAAAATCTATAGCTTTTCGAAAAAATTTATACGACAAGAAATTTTCAAAACTGCTCCAAAATCTTAACATAAAAAATAGACTATCACTGAAAAATATATAGAACTGTAAAAAAGCACAAATTCTTATAAAGACTTTTTTGATGATAATAAATTTAACTATAAAATACTTAAAAAAAATAATAATATGCTCGTCCCTACTCTCTCAATTATTTTAATTATAAATTACTATAGCTGAAAAAATATCTAACCCAGTTTGCTATGAAGACGAAGATATACCCGTTACAAAGTCTTTCGATAAATATTTCCAAGTGGGATCAACCACTTTAATCTTCATTTTTCTAAATGAAATTTCTATTTGATTTCGTTTATATATTTTTTTTTTTGAAAAATACATAAAAAAATGAGCAATTAAAAAAAAAAAGTTGATTGTTATAATTTTAACAAATTTTCAAAAAAATTTATAAATTTTTTAAAATATTGTGATATTAAACTTTTTTTTTATTGTTCGTTTTTTTATGTACTTTTCAAAAAAAATATATCAAAAAAAGATAAAATATAAAATTTATCAAAAAATATGAGCCAAAATTCTGTCAAACTTTTGAAGACAAAAAAGCTATCGAAATCTTTATTTTTTTTCTTTCACGGAATTTTTTATCATAAATGCGCCGTAAAAACAAGCAGAATAAAAAAAATTCGAAAATGTTAATTTTTTTACCTAATTATGGCCCAAAATGAAGTTGGCTTTACTTGTAAATAATTACCAAATAAACAAATGACTTGTACAGCAACATTCAAATCGATTTATAACTACTTCGAAAACTTATCATAAAAAATTAACTCTTGCTAAAAATGATATAAAACATTGAAAAGACACAAATTCAGATCAAGAGCTTTCCAATAATACTAAATTTAATTTAAAAAACTCATTTTATCGTATAAGTACGTCGGATACAAGAAATTTCTTATTCTCTTAATTATATAGATTACGTAGACTCATCTATCATCCAGATACAGCTGTCATAAAATTTTTCTTATTTTATCAATGATAAATTATAACTTATGACTATTGGCTTAATTAAATTATACCTTGCCATGAAACTGTGGTACGTGATGACCGTGATCAACAAAATGATTAACAGTTTCCCACATGCAATCATACCGGCAGTTTTCTTCGCATGACCAGGATAAGAATCCACCATCTTCAAAGGAAACAACTTCAAATTCAACATCTTAAATCAAAAGATAAAAATTAAAATTTAGTTACTTGTAAAGTATGATACAGAAAAAGTAATTTATTACTATGACATTAAATTTAGCTGTCACTTAAGTGAATTCACAATTGTTTTAATTTTTTTTAACAAATAAATTATAGTAAAAAAAAAAATTATTATAAAAATGGACTTGTACAAATTTTAATAAATTAAAAATGCAATTTTTTAAAAATAATTTTTTAGAACAAATTTTTTGTTAATGAAAATTAAAAAATTGTCAAGTGACAGCTAGCTTATTTAATGTCAATTATTACTTACTGTGTTTACAACTAGTGGAATAACAAACAATTAAACACTGTCTATAAAATTGGGACCTGTCGCCCGTGGAAGCCGATACATTTGTATAAATAAATGCACTCGTAAATAGAAATAGATAAAAATTTGTCATTTTACTCATCAAATATTATTTTATAAAAATTTTAAGAGATCTAGTGAGTAAAAGTAAATATATTTAACTTGATAGCATCGTCATTATTTTATAAATAGAAAAATCTTAAAATGGTAATTAAATCCATGTTTGTTATTTCTTGATCATTTTTTTAGTATTTTATTACTGTTGATATCAATTATTACAGATTACACAACGTACACATGTTTTGTATTTTTACATCAGTAGTGTATGGGAGAGTCCCTGTCCCCTACCTACAGTTACGTATACTAAATCTGCGTTTTCAACCGTGACTTTAGAAATAATGAATCTTTTACAACGTTTTTTATTTCTGCCAAATAAATTTCACGACAATGATAAAACCATTTGTTTCAATTTTGCCCTGCACTTTGAACTTGATAAGATTATTACTGAGAGTTATTTATCTATTAAATTTAACTGACATATTTTTACACATTACGACGGTTTAGTCGAATAAACCCAAGCTTACGCCAATGACGCGACTAATTGCTAAGTAAAATGATAAATTGGTAAAATAATATAATTACAGCTTAAATATAAGAAGAAAAAAATTACATATAATTGAATTTCAATTTATTTTGAGTTTGAAGTAATGTATAAATTTCGTGAAATTTAAGTTAGCTGTCACTTGACAATTTTTTAATTTTTTTTAACAAATAAATTTGCTCCAAAAAATTATTTTTAAAAAATTGCATTTGTAGTTTTTTAAAAATTCTAAAAGTTAATTTTTTTTACCATAATTTGTTTGTTATAAAAATTCTTGAAATTATCAACCATCAGCTAAATTAATTTTCATATAAATTTCTTAATCATAAAAAGATGGTTGTATAATAAAAATGATGTAAAAAAATAATTGTTTGAAGAAAGATAATCTCCATTATTTTTTTATCAAAACAAATTTTGTCTTATAAGTAGTACATTAATATTATATTATTTTTGTAGTAAAACAAATATTTATGCGACTTATTGAATCACTTTATGAATAATTTAAATTTAATTTATTTTTATGCGCTTCTAAGTACTAGCATACATTCTTGATTAAAAAAAAATATTGATACAAAGAAAAAAGTATTGAAAAGTATTGGTTTTCTAGTCAATTCAACACTTTTCAATACTTTTTTCTTTGTCTCAATACTATTTTTTATTATAATACTGAAGTTAGCGGTCAGTTGTAAATTTAAAAAATTTTTTTAACAAATTAATTACAATAAAAAAATGCTTCTAAAAATTTTCACTTGTAATTTTTATTAATTTTCGCATGTGAAATTTTTTAATTGAATTTTTTTTTAATAATTTAATTGCTATAAAATTCCAAAAAAATTTATAACATCTGTCAACTTCATGACATATTTTTATTCAGGGACAAATTATTCCTTGAATCAGACATCATATTTTAATGTTTTCTTAATTAAATAGTAAAATGTAAAAAAATGTTATTTGTTTAAAAAAAACATAAAAAATGCATTTTCATAAACTGTACTGAGAATCGACTTGAAATTTTAACAGAAGATTTAATAAGTCTTCATTAACTGAAACACAAAATTTCAAATTTTTGTTATTACTTTCTGTTTGATTTTTACTATTGGTTTTGTTATAACTTTCGGTCTCCATTTTACTATCAGTTTTATTATTACTTTCGGTTTTTGTTTCAGTAATGTTCCGGAGTATTTTTTTTTCTTCCTCAAAGTCTCTTTGATTTTCGGCTACTGGCACTTCCTTGTCTTTTGAAAATTTAAGATTCTGAACAGGTTGCACTTGACAACTACCAGACCCACGGGATTTTTTAGTTTCATTTGCTTCATTAACGTACTCGACAATAATGCTAAAGTTTTTACTCTCGTCCGAAAAACAAGTTTTATAATCCACCACTAACGTTTCTTCAGCTCCTTTTGAAAATTCTTTTTGACACATCGGATCCGTAGAATTTTCAAAATAAAATTTACCAGCTGTATTCGCTTCTGCTGTGTATTTTACGCTGACATTTGTTGATGAACAATGGACAAATATTTTCGGTGTATTCTGAAATGAAGTATGAATAACATATTTTATTATTATATATTAATAATTTAATTAAAATTTTATTTAATCAAAATCTAGCAGACATTTGTTAATTTAAAGAATTTTTTTAACAAATAAATTACGGCAAAAAATGATAAAAATTGTTGACATGTAGAAATTACAAAAAATTTGAAAACACTATTTTTTTTAAATAATTTTTTTGAACAAATTTGGTGTTAAAAATTTTTTTTCAAATATTGAAGTGACTGCTAACTTAAATGTCATAAAATTTTTTACTTACCATTATTTCTTTTTCAGCAGCTTTGACAGCAGAAGCCAAGACCGCGAGAACAATTGCAGTTTTTAGGCAAACCATTATTGGACTAATCAATTCAATTCAACAGTTTAATTGAATATACAGAACTAAGGATGATCCATGGCCTATATACTATCCTTGTATCTTGATAACAACGGGTAATATTTTCAATTTTGAATAACTACACGAAGAATTTTTCATACAAATATTTATTTTCAGGATAAGAATTTATGACTAATTATTAATTATGCTTATTAATAAACAAGTAGTGAAAAAAAGATTCATCATTAAAATATAATTTATAGATATGAATTATGTTTGAGCGTCATAGTAAATATTCTTCAAATATCCTTATTAATACGGCGTCAACTTACTAATATAGTATAAAAATTTTTAATTTTACTCGTTAGTAAACTTACTCATAATTTTAATAAATAATAATTTTAAATAACTAAAAAACACACTTTTTATAGAAAACCAAACTAAAAAATAAAAAATAAATTTAATTTTAGCGGGCAATTATACACATTAAATGAAAAAAAAATGGGTCAATATTATTTGATCTCCCCACTAGACATGTTAATCAATAAAAATATTAATAAAAATTTATTTCTATTGAGATATTTAATTTTTTTGGAGCAAGAGAGAAATTTTCTCAAGACAAGAAAATTTACTTCTATCAAAAACTAAATTTTTTGGAGTAAGAGGCTGAATTTTCTCAAAACAAGAAGATTTTCTTGACTTCAATAAATTTTCTTAGATCAACATACGTATTTCTTAAAGCAAGAGAATTAATTTTGTTGGAATAAGTGAAATTTCTTGTGACAAAAAAAAATTTTTTTTTTCGCTCAAGAAAATAATAAGGAAGAAAAATATTTTCTTAGATCAAGTGAACCTTTTTTTTCTGTGTACGTCGATTTCCGGAAAAAATTTTTTTATACGCCCTTATGCCTTTTCAAGGGTATTTTTTTCGGGATACGCCCTGATGGCATCAGTAAAGCGATATATTATAAGATTTGAAAATTTCAGATACAAAATTTTTTTTTAAAGTTAAACAAAATAAACACCATTAATTTGTGCAATTACAAATTTCATTGGATGGATTATAAATATACCAATAAAGATACCAGTTCCACAGACAATTAGAAGTTTTCGTTGAATTTTTTGGTAATTCTACTTTTGAAGCAATCTTTAAAAAATTTTTTTTTCAAATTAATTATTTCAGTTGTATTTATAAATTAATATTTAACACTGTACCCAATTCTAATATTTTATAATTCTACTAAACTATTGAATTGGATGTAGACTTGTTTTTATTTGCCGTCGATCGTTAAATGAAACAGTGAAAAAAAATATTGTATGATTGAAGTAATGCTTTTTAAAAATGTATAAATAATTTATTTATTACAAAAATGGTATGATAAAAAATGACATTAAAGTTAGCAGCCGCTTAATAATTTTTTAATTTTATTTAACAAATAAATCTTTTCTGAAAAACTATTTTTAAAAAATTGCATTTAAAATTTTTTAAAATTTCTAAATGTCAATTTTTTTTTCTCATTTATTTTTGCCATAATTTATTTGTCAAAAAATTAATAAATAGCTGCTAAATTAATTCTCATTGATAAAAAAATACATTTAAAAACTTAATAACTCTTTTTGTACAATTTTTCAGATTGATTTTCAATTATTAAATTTAAAATTACTTGAAATTTTCAAGAATCAGCTGGCTGCTAATTTTAAACTCACACTGAAATTTAAATTTTCCCGCATTAAAAAAAAATAATAGTTCTAAAAAACTAAAAAACACGCTTTTTATAGAAAACCAAACTAAAAAATAGAAAATAAATTTAAATTAAGAATAGTGTTAAAAATTTTAAGAAATATAAATTAATAATAGTGTAAATAAAATAAAAATTATTTTATTTTAAAAAAAGCGTGGGGTGCATGGTGTCAATAGTTATAAATATTCAATTGACAGATATGAGTAGAATGATTATTATTTTAATAATATCTTAAAAAGCACCTCACGTTTTTTTTTTTAAATGAAATAATTTGTATTTTATTCACACTGTTATTAATTTTCATTTCTTGAAATTCTTAACACTATTCTCGATTTAAAATTATTTTCTATTTTTTAGTTTGGTTTTCTATAAAAAGCGTGTTTTTTAGTTTTTTAAAACTATTATTTTTAAATTTTTTCTTATAAACCTGTAGATGATTAGTCATATACATAGAATTGTAGAAAAAAAATACTCTACAAGAAAGTACTGACATGGATTTTATCCAATTTTAATCCAAAAGGAGTTACCAGCCAATCTCGATCGAAGATTAGAATTTTATTGAAAATAAATGTTTTCCTTTTGAATTTTTTTATAAACCTGTGGATGCTTATCGAAACACATAAAATTATAGAGAAAAAAATACTAAACAAAAAGTACTAATATAGATTTTATCCAATTCCAGCCCAAAAGAAGTTACAAGCCAATCTCGTTTCAAAATTAAAATTTTGTTGAAAATAAATGTTATCTTTTTTAATTTTTTTTATTATAAATCTGTAGATGATTAGTCACATACATAGAATTATAGAAAAAAAAATACTCTACCAGAAAGTACTAACATAGATTTATCTAATTCCAGCCCAAAAGAAGTTACAAGCCAATCTCGTTTCAAAATTAAAATTCTATTGAATATAAATGTTTTCTTCTTACACGCTTTTTATTAGCTTCACTTGTATATATGTTTGTATGTTTGTATGTGTGTAACCGACTCCTTTGGGCGCGATTTCGACCCACTTTAAACGGCCAGATTTCGTTCAAACTTTGTAGATTTATCGAGGACCGATGACAATACACTAATTTGATAAAATTATTCCTTTTTTCAATTTGCAAAATAAGATTTTTGTTAATTTATATAATTTTTGTCTGTAGGCGATCAGGGAAGAATATTAATTTTAATTTATTTTATAAATTTCTCTATAGTCTTTAATTTTAATTTTAATTTTAATTTTTTTATAATTTTTTTCTGTAGTCGATAAGGCAGGAATTTTAATTTCCAACCATTATTTTTAGTCGATTTATCTAATGTTAACAAATTTTCGAACACCAAAGAGAATTTTTAATTCAACAAAACAAATAATAGTTTAAGAGCGGTTGATAGTTAATTTTCAAACATGTTTTGTTCATGTATAAGATATAATTTAAAAAAAAACGCTTCGCTCTTCGATAGATAATTAAATTATCTATCGAAGAGCGAAGCGCTTTTTTTGAAAATTTTCATTTATTTATTTATAAAATGGTTTTTAAGATTCCATTTGTTGTACAAGTACGACAGAGATACTTTCGTTTGACCAATAAAGGGTGAACCCCAAAAAAGTGTAAACCCTCCTCAAGTGTGGACTGTGTGAGTAAGTGAGTGTAATTTTCTTACTTTTTAATTAGTCACGATAATGTTAAGTTTTTTTCATTGTTAATAAATATTGGCCAATTTTTTAATTAAATTTTTATCATTCAACAGCATCTTCCTCCACTCTCTCTATCCTAAGATAAGTTTTCTCAGTTCTGGACCGATTCCAGGAACCGTGATAATAAGCCTGGTAGGCAATACATTATTCTATTCATTTATCTCAGGGTTCTTCTTTCTATCATAGCACTCGCTCATCTCTAAAACTGATTTCAAGATTCATATACAACCAAGTATGTGAACAATCATAGGCAAACACACAAATTATGACCTTAATGGTAACGGCCGTTTTCTTACTGACACTGTCAAATAATTAGAGTATATAAATATTTATACGTTAAACTTTTTTTTGTTCAGTCCCCAAAGTATCGAAAACAACGGTGATTTCGACTCGAAGTATGCATTCATCATATGAAAATTAACTTAAATTTTAACAAAAACGTGAGAAGTAATAGAATTTTTATCGTTAAATAATAACAGAGCAAAACTTGAGTATCAAAAATTGGGTGTCACAGTGTTTCATTTGAACAAGCAATTTTTCCACTGTCAATACAAAAATCGAATTCAATATATTTCCAATATCATACGCGCGACGTTATTAATATCATCTTATTAATGAATTGTCATAGTTCAAAGAATTAAAACTTGACACATTCTAGCACTTTAATTCTTTCCCGACGGAACGAAATCTTATCTTTAGTATACTATGTTTTTGATTTTGTTACGTTCGTTTAAAATTTGTTTAAGATTAAAATATGGTAACGATTATAGCTATAAAAAAGGAGATAGAACAAAAAAATGGTAATTTTTTATTTTTACATTTTATAACTCAGATTCGGTAGATATTCTCGACATTCGGATAAACTTCAGGTGGGAAGTTGAAATAATTTTTTTTTATTTACTTAAATATTTATTCGATTCAAATTTTAAAATATCTGTATATAAAGATTAAGATAAACTAACTATTGAAATTTTATGATTAAGTTAAATTAATATCCGCAATATTATCAATATTTAGATGTTTTTCATCCAAATCCAGCAAAAAAGATGTCGAAAGCCAGTATAATATCGTTTAAAAATTAAAATTCCAGTAAAAATAAATGATTTATTTTCTACTTTATTTAATGAATATGTAGATGCTTAGCAATGTACATAAAATTATAAAAAAAAAAAAACCTTTCAAAAAAGAACTGAGATTTTTTTTAATCCAATTCTAGTCCCTAAAAAAATACAAGCCAATGAAGTTAACAAAATGAAATTTTATTAAAACTAAATGTTGTATGTTTTAATTTTTTTTTAATAAACTTGTAGATGCTTAGGGATGACCATGGAATTATAGTAGAAAGAATACCCTACAAGGAAGTACAAATATGTTTTTTATTCAATTCGACACAAAAAGAAGTTACAAGCCAATCTCGTTTAAAAATTAAAATTCCACTGAAAATTGATGTTTCATTTTATTATCTTTTGAATGAACCTCTAAATGCTTAGTAATAAATATAGAATTATAGAAAAAAATATCCTACAAGAAAGTACATGTATGTTTTTTTATCCAATTTTAGCCCAAAAGGAGTTACAAGCCAATCTCGTTTCAAATTAAAATTTTATCGAAAATAAATGTTTTCTTTATCATAATACATTAATTAAATTATCTATCGAAGAGCGAAGCGCTTTTTTTGAAAATTTTCATTTATTTATTTATAAAATGGTTTTTAAGATTCCATTTGTTGTTCAAGTACGACAGAGATACTTTTGTTTGACCAATAGAGGGTGAGAGAGAAAAAAGTGTAAACCCTCCTTAAAAAAAAACTAAAAAATCACGCTTTTATAAATAAACCAAACTGAAAAGTAAACAATAAATAATAGTTTTGAAAAACTAAAAAACACGCTTTCCATAGAAAACCAAACTAAAAAATAGAAAATAAATTTAAATTACGTATAGTGTTGAAAATTTCAATAAATATATATTAATCATAGTGTGAATGAAAAAAAATTATTTCATTTTAAACAAAAACGTGGGGCGCATGGTGTCAATAGTTATAAATATTTTATTGACAGATATGAGTTGAATGATTATCATTTTGATAATGTCTTGAACAGCACCCCACGCTTTTTTTAAAATGAAATAATTTTTTTTTTATTTACACTACTATTAATTTATATTTATTAAAATTTTTAACACTATTCTTAAATGAAATTTATTTTCTATTTTTCAGTTTGGTTTCTTATAAAAAGCGTGTTTTTTAGTTTTTTAAAACTAATATTTATTCTTTCTATACCTGTACATGCTAAGTAATATACATAGAATTATAGAGAAAATAATACCCTACAAGAAAGTTCTGATATAAATTTTATTCAATTCCAGCCCAAAAGAAGTTACCAGCCAATCTCGATCAAAGATTAAAATTTTATTGAAAATAAATGTTTTGTTTTTGAATTTTTTTTTTATACCTGTAGATGTTTAGTAATCTACATAAGATTATAGAAAAAAGAATACTGTACAAGAAAGTACTGAGATAGATTTCATCCAATTCCAGCCCAAAAGTAGTTACTAGCCAATCTGGTTTGAAAATTAAAATTTTATCGAAAATAAGTGTTTACTTTTTAAATTTTTTCTTATAAATCTGTAGATGCTTAGTCATATACATGGAATTATAGAAAAAAAACTACCTTACAAGAAAGTACTGAGATAGATTTTATCCAATTCCAGCCCGAAAAAAGTTATAAGCCAATCTTTTTTGAAAATTAAAATCTTATGAAAAATAAATGTTTTATTTTTGAAGTACTTTTTATGAAACTATAGATGCTTAGTAATTTACATTAAATTATCAAAAAAAAAGTACCCTACGAGATATTATTGATATGTTTTTCAACCATTTCCAGCCTAAAAAAAGTTACAATTGAATTGTTACAAAAAAAGTGAAAAGTCACTCTTGTTTAAAAATTAAAATCCTATAGAAAATAAATGTTTTTTTTTCCTAATTTTTATTAATAAACGTGTAAATGCTTAGCGTTGTACCTGGATTTATAGAAAAAAAGTATTGAAAAGTTTATTAGCTAATTTTAGCCCAAAAGAAGTTACTTGCTAATTTCATTTAAAAATTACTATTGTACGTGAATGAATCGTAATTCTCCCTTGAACTATTTTCAATATTCTTGTGTAGTATTCTGCTCAATACAAAATAATAAAACGATTTTATGTTCAAAAAGTTCACACTTTAACGTCGTCGCTCCTCATCTTAATAGTTTATACGAATTACTAAAAACAACAATAATAGAAACATTGTTCATAAATGCACTTTTTGAAAAAAAAAAAAAATATTCAAAGTTTAACATCGAGTTCAGAATTTTTTTTACATTTTCTGTTGGCAGTTGAATTATTATTATTATTATTATTCCCAACCTAACCATTAAATATACACATACATGTGATGCTGCTATAACAATTAAATAACTAATTATTTTTGTATTACTAATTAATAAGTTGTGATTAATCAAGAGATTGTTGCCATATACACGCGTTTATAATTAATTATATAAATAATGTAAATACGTGGGAAAATATATATTTTCTACTCTGTCGATAATTTTTGAGCTCTACTTTATCATACACATACGTGCTGCAGCGCTAACAATTTGATTTTTAAGCACATTCTAAAAAATCCATCAGATGTCACTCCAACATAATTTCTAAGAAGTAATAATAATTATTATTATTGTACTGATGGCATCTTGATATTGTCATATATGAGCGATTATTTTGCTGACGCCGAGTT
>JZSA01006533.1:0-19090 GCA_000956155.1 Cotesia vestalis | reverse complement strand
ACCAGACAGAACCAGGTGCTGCTACAAATGTGGCGGAAAAAATCACAGGGCCGTAAACTGCACTGAGAAGCCAAGCTGCTTCCTTTGCACTCCGGACAAAGATGCCAAAGACGATCTATGCCATATTCCTGGTATCGGAGCTTGCAAGGCATTCCGCACAGCACTAGCAGAAGCCACGAGAGGTCAAAAATGACACGCATACTACAGGGCAACCTGAATAGGTGCGCCTTAGCGCAAAACCTGCTGCGCCAACGTGTCTTCGAAGACAAGATTGACATCTGCCTTATCTCCGAACAATATCTGAATATTCAGGATAGAACATGGTTCGCTGATAAATCCGGCACGGCAGCAATTTGGACCACTAACTCGAAGAAGACCACCGTCAACGACAGCGGAAGCGAAGAAGGCTTCGTCTGGATCAAAACCCCCACGACGTACTTTGTGAGCGTCTACCTTTCACCCAATGAAGGGATTAATGTGTTCCGCCAGAAAATCGTAAACATAGAGGACGCTATCGACAAGTTCGACGGAGGAGTCATCGTAGCTGGTGATTTCAACGCGAAATCGGCTGAATGTGACGCTGAATACTCGGACACCAGAGGAGACGAAGTAGCGGACTTCGCAGCAAGAACGGACCTCATAGTGCTGAACACCGGTACTACTACGACCTTCAGAAGATCAGGATACCGGGAATCTATCCTGGACATTACGTTGGCGACCCCAAGGATTACGAATATGATTGAAGGCTGGACCGTATCCGAAGAATATAAGGGCAGTGATCATCAGTATGTGACATTTAGAGTTGGACTAGCACCCAATCCGCGTTCGCGGCATGACAATCAACTGCGGAAGTGGAATGCCAGGAAGCTTGATGAAAAAGCACTGCGAACATCCTTGAATCAGAGCTTATCTACTGAACGGAGTAGCCTGATTCCAAGTACCTGCAAGGAGACAGAAACAATAGTCTCCAAAACGATGGGACTGATTGTTGCCTCATGTGATAGCAGAGCTTCGAACAACATGCCACAAGCTACGTCAACGAGCAACGAGAGCTGCGAAGCATTCTCTTGACCAAAATGAATACTCGATGGAGTACAAGCAGGCCAAAAAGGCTTTGAATAAAGCTATTAAAGCGAATAAAGAGATATTGTGGAAAGAGATCTGCAACGACCTCAACAATGACCTCTGGGGTAAGGCCTACCAAATTGTTACTAAACGAGTTGGAAAGGCTTTGCCAGAAGCGCCAAAATGTCCTGCTTGATGAACAGCATCGTGGCAGAGCTGTTTCCCAGACACCCGCTCCGGGAGAAGAGACATTATGCGAAAAATGGCAAAACAACACCCTTTACCACCAAGGAACTGCAGCACGCGGCAAAGACTATCAAGACAGGAAAAGCACCTGGTCCCGGCGGCATACCGGCATCTGTCATCAAGACTGTAGCCCTGGAGTACCCAGACATACTCTTAAGCGCCTACAATGCCTGTCTGACAACCGGCACGTTCCCTAAGATCTGGAAGCGGCAGAGATTGGTCCTTTTGGACAAGGGGAAGGGAGCCCCTATAACACCTTCGTCGTTTAGACCACTCTGCATGCTGGACATTGCCGGAAAGCTGCTCGAGAAGCTCATTCAAGGGAGGCTACGCAATGACATACTCAGGGTACCAAAATAATCATCATAATACACAAAACCCGGCAGTCGAAATAAGTTAGTATAATTTTTCTTTCAAAAAGGATTAAAATACTTATCGACTTCGACTACCTCGGGTAACCGAAATAAAATATAAAAATTATTAGTAAAACCCGGTAACTGCTGGTAGTTGATTAATTTTGTCTCTCAAGAATATTTTTTCTTTCTGAAGGGATTAAAATTCCTCTACACAACAGTTGCCAAGGGCATTGGAAGTAATTATCATTACTGAAGAAACCGATAACTAAATTCCTTTTGCAATAAAGTAAAATATAAAATTACAATAGTATATTTTACGTAGATAAAATTTTAATTTCTCAGGAATTCTTTTGTATTAATTTTCTCGTCATTTAGTCGATTCAAATTTAGCATTGGAAATAATTATCAATTGCAATACAGAATAAAAATAATTATTCCTCACCTTCGAGGAATTTACTTGAAAATATTTTGACAATTACTTTTCAAAATTTAATTCTTTATTAGCATTATAATCCTTAAAATTATTTCAAACAAAAATTATTTTTCTTTTAACAAAATTTCTTTATCGAAAAGATAAAATTTTGTATAATTTTTATTTTTATATTTTTTTTTTTTTTGCCAAAATTTATCAAAATTTTTTTTTTTTTTGTTTGGACGAACTCTTTGATAATTATTTTTTCTCTCTTATAGAAAATTAATTTTTTTTCTTTCAATAAAATAGTTTAAATTCAAAATTTTTTCTTTTTTCACTCAATTTTGAGAAATTACAAAATTTTTTTTGTCAAAAAGAGATTCCTACATAGATTAAAATTCTTAGAAAATTAAAAATTTTTTTTTTGTCTCCCTTCAAAACTTTTGATAATTATTTTTGAAATTTTTTTTTTTTTTTTCTTTCTCTTTCTCTTTTGATCATCAAACTTTAAAAATTTTAATTAAGTAAAAACTTTTGAAATTTATTTCAATCAATTTTTTTTTCTTCCTTATCAAATACTTAATTTTTTTCTTTGAATTAAAATATTTTCAAATTTGAAAATTGAATTACAACATTATAAATTAAGAATTTATTATCGTGTTGTAACAGTGAGATTTTCCAGATTCAATAAATATTTTTATAAATTTAAAAAGTTTATAATGCTACTGAGATTCCGAGTTTTCCAGTCGGCCATGTAGCGATGCGGGTAGCTCGTAAGTCTGGCTAGCGATAGGTCCCGAGTTCGGTTCTCGGTTAGGGCAAAGCGATTTTTATTTATTTCTTTCTTTACGAAGCGTGATAGGATAATTTGACATAATAATCCTTTTGTCCTATCTCCCTACTCCTTAATCTGTAAAAACTGGACAGTATATAATCTCTGTTCGAGGAAAATTACTCTTTCGAATTTGGGAGATCGTTCATTTTTTTTTTTTGTTAAAAAATTAATTTATATATTTTTTTCTGTTCATAAACTCGCCAACTTCGTGAACGTGAACGACTAGCTCGAGAGGTTTATACAGGGACAGCACATCTTGGAGTAAATTCAAGTTCTCCTATATACCAACACTTAAATAACCAAGAGACTCGACCAATTGGCTTGACTTCTCGCCCATTGATAAACACATTAAGTCAACAAGACTATCAAACGACAAACATAGAACAACAAGATTGTTACCGGGGTTTCACACCAGGTAACACTTACATACCACAGGTTAATTATCCTGGGAATGGTCCCGATAATTATTTACCAAGATTGCCTGGAGGTGACTTCAACAGGGTGAACACAATCAACAGACCTGGCCACATATCCTACAACCGCTGGAAAGAGATTAAGGACAGCATACAGATGTCCGGCATCTCTTTTCCACAACCGGGAATATCAGCCAACGATTTCGTGAACTCGCTCGAAGCGAGAGCGAGACGTGAGGAATGGAGTGAACCAGAACTGATGAAGGTGATCAGTTGCACCCTGAAGGGAGCGGCAGCTCGTTGGGTGGATTCGAACTACTATAGATGGCAAAATTTTGCCCAGTTCAAACAGGAATTCAGAAAAGCTTTTAGCAGCCCTGTAACCGATCATCAGATGATCCTGGACATAAGTGAGATGAGGATGAGACCTGGGGACAACGCCACGGAATTCGTGCTAAATGTCCAACAGAAATATCAAGCCATGGAGGTTCCTCCACCAGTCCAGGAACAAGTGAACGTCATTCGTAACCACCTAACCGATGAGCTGAGGCTCATGGTTTTCTCCAGGCAAGTCTCAACCTACGAAGACCTTCTCAACGTATTACACGAAGCAGCCAGGTGTACAAAGGACTCGGGTAGCAAAAACCAGTCTACATCTCAATCGAGAAACATGGATAAACCCCGATTTGGAGCCATCCATCAACCCAACGAGGAGA
The DNA here is from genome assembly GCA_000956155.1 of Cotesia vestalis. NCBI lineage: Eukaryota > Metazoa > Arthropoda > Insecta > Hymenoptera > Braconidae > Cotesia > Cotesia vestalis. The sequence goes on along the minus strand of JZSA01006533.1, from coordinate 15,047 downwards.
TGGAATTTATGGAGGAATTGGTGGAATTCCCTGAGTTCAATAATATCAAATCGAACTCAGGGGAATACGATAACCGTTATGGGGTTATCAGACGTCCCAATAACCAATTCCCAGCTAATAAGCAATATTTTCGCTCTAGATATTATCCAACACAGCAGACAACTGCTACTCAACCTGGAAGCCAACAACGGCCTCTACAAAATACACAAACTGAAACTCCAAATACCATATCATCAGGACAATATGGGACTCTTCAACAACCAGGACAGCACGACTTCAAGGAGTCGAAGAAGCGATAAGAGAGCGAGAAGCACGGGAACAGGCACTTCGTGACCAGTTAAGGCGTGAACAAATAGAACGTGAACGTCTCGAACGTCTGCAACAACAACAAGAGCAGGAAATCCGTCAACTTCGTGAACGTGAACGACTAGCTCGAGAGGTTTATACAGGGACAGCACATCTTGGAGTAAATTCGAGCTCTCCTATATACCACCACCTAAATAACCAAGAGACTCGACCAATTGGCTTGACTTCCCGCCCATTGATAAACACATTAAGTCACCAAGACTATCAAGCGACAAACATAGAACAACAAGATTGTTACCGGGGTTTCACACCAGGTAACACTTACATACCACAGGCTAATTATCCTGGGAATTGTCCCGATAATTATTTACCAAGAGTGCCTGGAGGTGACTTCAACAGGGTGAACACCATCAACAGACCTGGCCACATATCCTACAACCGCTGGAAAGAGATTAAGGACAGCATACAGATGTCCGGCATCTCTTTTCCACAACCGGGAATATCAGCCAACGATTTCGTGAACTCGCTCGAAGCGAGAGCGAGACGTGAGGAATGGAGTGAACCAGAGCTGATGAAGGTGATCAGTTGCACCCTGAAGGGAGCGGCAGCTCGTTGGGTGGATTCGAATTACTATAGATGGCAAAACTTTGCCCAGTTCAAACAGGAATTCAGAAAAACTTTTGGCAGCCCTGTAACCGATCATCAGATGATCCTGGACATAAGTGAGATGAGGATGAGACCTGGGGACAACGCCACGGAATTCGTGCTAAATGTCCAACAGAAATATCAAGCCATGGAGGTTCCTCCACCAGTCCAGGAACAAGTGAACGTAATTCGCAACCACCTAACAGACGAGCTGAGACTCATGGTTTTCTCCAGGCAAGTTGCAACATATGAAGACCTTCTCAATGTATTACACGAGGCAGCCAGGTGCACCAAGGACTCGAGTAGCAAAAATCAGTCTATATCTCAATCCAAAAACATGGATAAACCTCGTTTTGGAGCTATTCAGCAACCCAACGAGGAGGTGGAAATTATTGAGGAAATGGTGGAACTCCCTGAGTTCAATAATATACAATTGAATCCAGGGGAATATGACAACCGTTTTGGGGTTATTAGACGTCCCAATAACCAATTTCCGGCAAACAAACAATATTTCCGCACGAGATATTATCCAAGACAGCAAACACCGGCTACTCAACCTGGAAATCAACAACTGCCTGTACAAAATATACAAACTGGAACTCCTAATACCACATCGTCAGGACAATATGGGATTCTTCAACAATCAGGACCACAATTTTCGAATGCACCTATACAAGACCTGGGTCAGATGTACAATTTAAAATACATTCGCGGACCTAGCCCGTGTTTCAACTGTGGTACACCAGGCCATACATTCGAATTTTGCACGGGCCCTAGAAGAATAGTTTGTAATATTTGCTATAAAATAGGGCATACCAGGGAAAATTGTCCTTTACCAGCTCTGTTGAATAATCAACCTGAACCAGTTATTTCTGATCCCACTGTTGAGAAGGTCGTTCAACCAAATCAAAAAAATGCCTAGAGGTAACACGCAAGTTTCCCACGTGTTTACCAGGACAAATGGAAAACCAGGGAAACAATAATCTCACTGTATTAAATGAAACCAATCTGGATTCATCCCCGAGAAAGGACGCGGGAATTACACCAGTCTTTTCTCGAGGGCCGGATGAGGTAAACAGTGATAATATCCTTGACTCTGTTGCTGGAACAGATATACAAGAAAGAACAATAGCTAAACCACTCTGTTCAGAGGGGGTAATAAGGGTAATTACCCTATTGGAAGATCCTCCACCGGATCCTTCTATTGAAATAATAGATTCCTGTATATCCTTGATGGAAGAAAATTCCGAGGAAATTTCAGCAATAGAACATACATCTGATTCGGAGTGGGAAGAAGAAGTCGAGATTCTATGTGAACCAGCAACAACACCAGCTACCTGTATACCTTCACAAGCTTCATTTATACCTCAAGTGCTTCAAGGCAAACCTCTCTCTGCGTCTTTTATCCACAAACTGGCTAGTCGACGAATTTTCAAACCTGGAAATGGCTCGCCACCTGAAAAAACATCACGTATTCCAATTTCTGTGTGGATATTTGGAGTGAAACTCCAAGGAATACTAGACACAGGCAGTGAGAGGTCTTATATAAACGAAAAGGTGTACGAAGATATTAAACATCTAGCTGCTGGTGAGCTACAAGATGATCAGACCAAGAAGGGAGTGCTTCTTGCTAATCACTCTACTTGCAAAAGTAAGGGTGGAGCCCCCTTCATAATTCAGGTCGGATCAGTTGCTGGAGAACAATATTTGAGTGTTTTACCCGACCTAGGTTATTCCTTGGTCCTGGGGATGGACTTCGCGACTAAATTTGAGGTGCAAATCGACTGCAAGAACTGTTCGTGGAAATTCACTGACTCTCCAGAAGTTTTTCTCTTCCAACCCGTCAACTGTCATGAGAAGTCAGCACAATTATGTGCTATGTCTGAACTTCAAGAAGAAAAAATGAAAAACTTTCTGGAAATTGAGTTAAGAAAATTTGATGAAGTGTCAAACCTGGGGGCGACAAAAATTATTCAGCATGAGATCATTTTAAAACCCGGAACACAACCTGTGCGGATAAAACCATACCGCAGGAGCCCAGTTGTGAATGAAGAGTTGAATAAACAAATAGACGAACTCTTAGAGAAGAAGTTCATTCGCCCGAGCTTCAGTGTCTGGTCATGTTCACCATTGATGGTTTCGAAACCCAACAACAAGTGGAGATTTTGTATTGACTATCGTCCAGTCAACAAAGTCACGATTCCACCGGCTCATCCATTACCGAACATGCTCAGAATACTGAGTGCTCTTCATGGTGCCACTTATATTTCAACAATGGACTGACGTGAGGCATTTCATCAAATCTTAATGTCTCCAGACTCAGTTCCACTGACAGCCTTCTCTGTGGAGGGAAGAGGCCAATTCGAATGGCTGAGAATGCCATACGGTCTCGTAGGAGCCCCAAGTACCTTCCAAAAGGCCATGGACCATGTGAAGACACGATTTTGTGAGCTTTTGGTCCAAAGGGAGCTCCCTCTGAAATGGGCCGAACAAGTTTTCGCTTATCTCGATGACTGGATCGCGATAAGTGAAACATTTGAGGAGCACTTGAAAGTCTTAGCTCTGATGTTCGAGGTATTTCGTGAGTTTGGCCTCATCAACCCAGAGAAGTGTAAGTTCTGCAGAAACGAAGTAAGATTTTTGGGATTCGTGGTGAATGAAACTGGGTTATAACCGGATCCTGAAAGAATTGCACCTGTCGTAAATTTTCCCACTCCAACCAACAAAAAACAACTGAGAAGCTTTCTGGGCCTGGTCAACTGGTACCACCGCCATCTCCAGAATGTTGCGAAGGCTCAAGGTCCTTTAAACAAACTAACTGGCGCAAATTCGGAGTGGAAATGGGGTCCAGATGAAGAAAAGTCGTTTCATGAACTAAAACAAGCGCTCGTTGATGCTCAGCCTTTAGCAATCCCTAAACCAGACTGGCCGTATGTATTGTACACAGATGCATGCGATACTGGTCTAGGTGCCTTTCTAGTACAAAAAGAACCCGGAACGGACAAGGAACATTTAATTATTTGCCTTAGTCGCCAGCTCCGAGGTGCAGAAACTAGATATACGACTACAGAAAAGGAGTGCTTAGCTGTAGTCTGGGCGGTGAGGAAGCTGAGGTGCTACCTCGAAGGTGCTCCATTTACAGTGGTAACAGATCACGCTTCTCTATTATGGCTGCACTCACTTAAAGAGCCAAATGGACGCCTGGCAAGATGGGCAGTTGAATTATTTTCTCATCAAGTTACCATCAAGCATCAACGAGGTACGACTAATGAAGGTCCAGATGCTCTCTCTCGTCTATATGAAGATGATTCTCCCGAAGACTGGATGGAAATCAAGGACAGATTACAAACAGCTAGATTTGTCCATATCCAGTCTTCTAGTTGGTATGACATAAAATTCAACAATGTCAGGAAACACCCAAAGAATTTTCCAGACTGGGAAATTCGGGAGGATTGTCTTTATTATCGCAGACCCGATCCCCTTAAGGAGATCCTGGGTGACGAAGACGAGTGGAAAAAGGTCCTAAGAGACCATGAAGTGCCGGAGACATTGAGGAAAAATCACGAAGCACCAGATGCTGGACATCTAGGTCGTGACAAAATGTACGAGCGCATCAAGATAAAATTCTATTGGCCAGGTATGTCAAAAGATGTGGAAGACTTTGTGCAGGCTTGCGATACCTGCAAGCAAGTCAAATACAAACAAAGCACTTCAAAAGCTCCACTTCAGACTAGACAACCAATCAAACCCTGGGCGGTCGTGGCTGCTGATGTCACGGGCCCGTTCACCAGGTCAAAAAGAAGAAACTCATATGTGTTGATTATCCAAGATCTTTATACCCGGTTTTCGGTGTTCTTTCCAATAAGACAACATACAGGAATTAATACGCTACAGAGTTTTAAATGGACATTTTCACTCTGGGGCTATCCTTTATTCCTGGTCACCGATAATGGTAAAGAATTCGTTAATAACCTGGTTCAAGAATATTTAAGAGAAGTAGGAATAAAATTTTGTCCGATAGCTGTTTCTCATCCCCAAGCTAACCCAGTGGAACGTATAAATCGTACATTAAAACCGATGATCAGAGCCTACATCAATAAGCAATGTCAGGAAACACCCAAAGAATTTTCCAGACTGGGAAATTCGGGAGGATTGTCTTTATTATCGCAGACCCGATCCCCTTAAGGAGATCCTGGATGACGAAGACGAGTGGAAAAAGGTCCTAAGAGATCATGAAGTCCCGGAAACGTTGAGGAGAAATCACGAAGAACCAGATGCTGGTCATCTAGGTCGTGACAAAATGTACGAGCGCATCAAGATAAAATTATATTGGCCAGGTATGTCAAAGGATGTGGAAGACTATGTACAGGCTTGCGAAACCTGCAAGCAAGTCAAATACAAACAAAGCTCTTCAAAAGCTCCACTCCAGACTAGACAACCAATTAAACCCTGGGCGGTCGTGGCTGCTGATGTCACTGGCCCATTCACCAGGTCAAAAAGCAGGAACTCATACATATTAGTCATACAAGACTTGTATACCCGATTCTCTATGCTTTACCCGCTGCGTAAACACACTGGAAGTCTCATACTGGAGTGTTTCAAGCGTTTTTTTTCAATTTGGGGTTACCCAATGTTCATAGTGACAGACAATGGGAAGGAGTTCATAAACTCTCGAGTCCAAGAATACCTGAGAGGAGTTGGTGTAAAATTTTGCCCAATAGCTGTCTCTCACCCCCAAGCGAATCCAGTAGAGCGCATTAATCGTACGCTAAAACCGATGATCAGAGCGTTTATCAGCAAAGATCAGAGTGAATGGGACATACACTTGGGAGAATTTCAGCTGGCATACAATAGTGCTTTTCACTCTTCGCTGAAAGTATCGCCATACTACCTACTCCACGGCCAAGAACCCCGACAGCCGGGAGATTTAACACACCTGGAACTGGGAGACATTGAGATGCAAAATCCAGAATGGGCTAAAAGAATACAACGTCTTGATGAGCTCAGGCACAAAATAGAATCCAATATGAGGAAAGAAAATGAGCGACAGGAAAAATACCACGGAACTAATTTTAAGATTCCGGAGGTTTCCATCGGTGATAGAGTTTATTATCCTAATCGTAAGCTTAGCAATAAATCAGCGGGGTATAGCGCGAGTCTCGGAGCTAAATACCTAGGGCCTGCGTTAGTTTCTAAGTTAGTTAGTCCGTTGGTCGTAGAATTAAGAAGTGAGAAAGGAAAACTGTTAGGCCAACATTATATCCCTGACTTAAAACTTCCGAGACGCAGTAATAGATTAGTAGATAAAAAACTTTAGCATTAAGAAAAACTGTCGTGAAAATTTTACTAATTAAATTATTTTTCAGAATTATGAGGAGAGGCAGAAGAGGCGCTAGCAGCCAAAGGACTTACCCAAGGCAGGGAGCGACAGCCCAGACTAACATCGGAGGAGTAAGGCCAGGTACGAACTCGGTGGCCGTGCAGTGCACCATCCTCTCTGGGCTGCCAACACCTCAGCCCTCAACGTCAAGGGTATCTGCTTTTTGGAGGCTAGGACCTCACTTGCCTAGTTTTTACCCAGTCGCAGCAACATCTACACCCTCGGTGATAAACCAAGTGGGAGCTGTTGTTCCCGAGGCAAGTACCCCAACCACAGCAGACGCTGTTCCATCGGTTTCAAACCGAGAGGAGTCCGCTGTGATTGGAGAACAAGCCTCGACGACGTCAGCTGCCAAACCCTCGGTTTTTCACCGAATGGGGGTTGCTGGGACGGATAAATTGAGACCAACACCTGTTGAACCCTCGGTATCACACCGAGCGGTACCAGTTTCTAAAACTCAAAACGTGACCCAAAAGAGGGTCTACACGAGTGAGTCTAAATGGTATGGCCTCACTGAAAGTCAAACTAGACTCAACAGGCGTCGTGCCAGGTTTAACCTGATGCTGCAGGATCCCCAGACACAGATGTGTCCAAGGGTGCTGTACCCCGTCAAATGACGACCTCGGCGAACATGCCTGTTGAGGCTACAATACCAGTGAAGACCAGGGTCTTCACGAGGTCCAGTGTAACCGTGGCCCCACCCAGGAGATTGTTTGCTCCCTGGAAACCACCGGCATCTCGTTCTAACCCAGCTCCATCCAAACCAACACCTATGGATGTGGCGGAGGCTGCAGCTGTTCCCACCCGGAGCTCAGACGCTGCCGACACTCAGGTAGCAACGACATCAACATCCACGTTCGTGCTTCCTGAGTGTCCACCACACCTGACACCTGCCTTCGCTGCATACCGTGCCAGCCAGTTCAAAGAGGCTATGGAACGCGCAGCCAGAACGGGCAGGATGGAGACTGGCATCCCCCGTGCCGAACTATTGCCGTGGCTGGAACCCAGTGACGTTCCGATTCGTCGACGCACGGCGAAGAGAAAGAAGAAGAAGAAGAAGGGAGCCCTCAGAGGACCCAACTGGGCGGATATGGAGATCGGAGGCCAGGGTGAGCCGATATCGGAGGACTCGGGATTGGAGGACATCGGGGTCTTCAATGACAAGCAGACCAGCGATGAAGACGTTCTCCAGCTGGACCACGATGAAGAGCTGTAGTGGGCCTAATAAATTCTTTCTTATTTTTTCAATTACGCTGTTTAGTTTCTTTTATTCCATCAGTCCCCAGGAGGAACTGAAGATCGAGACCCCCCAGTGCTGGTCTGGTGAGGGGGAGTGTAACAGGGTAAAATTACCCTAGATCGATAAGTCATTAGACATCGATAAATTCTCGACATAGCACTGGCGCGCCTCGATCTTCGGGACCTGCCGTGTAGTAATTAAGTGGGGGGTGGAATGGGTAAGTATGGGAACACCGGCGTGCGACAGTCAGAAGAGGTGTAGCAACCAACCGCACCGGTCAAAAAAGAAATTCAAGGTAAATATTCATTCGCACTTCCAAATTTGGAACGCTGCGATGGGAAAATTTTTTTTAAGATTGTCTGTACAATCTTCTAGACAACATATTAATTTATTACTGTTGCAGGAATTACCAAATTTTACTGGAGTTGGATCCCCGGAGTGGAATTTGGAAAACCCAAGGAGTCTCGAATCTAGTCCTGGGGAAAGAAATTCGTAGGATTTTCATCGGGCAAATATTTCACTAAGGTACCAAATTTTATTCCGCGGGCGCAAAGTGGACCGCGGTTTGTACTCGGTCCACTTCACCTCTTCTCAATTTATATTTTTCATATCTATATAAAATTAATTAATTAATTAGAATAAAACATTTGCTAGTTTGGATTGAGTGATTTTCATGGGGATTTATACCCGAGAGTCACTCAATTGACCTTGCGGGAAAATATTAACAACTTAAAAATTAATCGAGTAAAAATAATTAACATCTGAAAAAATTTACTTAATATTGTTATAATTTTTATAATAATTAACGCGAAAAAAGTTATTAATTTTGTGGCTTGAAAAATAATCGTCAAGCGTTTTATTCGTGGAATTTTGGTCGAGCGTTAGTAAAAATTTTGTGTCGCAGTAAATTCCAATACCCAAGGTCAAAGACAACCGAGCTAGCGAATGTTCTAGCAAAAGAATTTGAATGTTTCGACTTTTGTCAATTTTTACAAATTAGAAAATCATCTTAAAATTTCATTGAAAATTATATTTTAAAACTACTTATTAAATTTATTTTTATTTATAAAAATTATATTGAAAATTTTATTGAAAATTATATTCGGAGTTAGTTATAGAAAAATTTTTATTGTAAATTATTTTAATTATTGATTATGAAATTAAGTGATTTTGGAGATTAACTCCGTGAATTTATTAAATTAAAATTTGTCGAAGAATCAAAATTTACAGCGTGGACATTAAGTCCAAGAAATCAGTTATTCTTTAGTAGAAAAATTGTCATAAGGAAAATTGATTATAATTAATTGATTTACGTCATTAATTTTATATTAATTAATTTTGGAATTGATTGTAAAATTTATATCGTGGTTAATTTAATTGACAAAGGTTAATTCAAGGTATTAAAATCTCTCGAGTTAAATAATTATTGTTATATCATTAAGACTATGTTAGTAAAGTAGACAGGAATTTTAATCTGATCCTATAATTTTAATTTAGTTGATATTTTAATACCGAACTAAGATTTTATAATCGGAATTTGAAAATTATTGCCAGTCAGATTAGTAGAATTAAAATTTTAAATCGTAAATTTATTGTGTAATTAAGGCTAATGATTGAATAATTTAATTAAGTAATTTTATTCAAATTTAATTAAATTCATTATTAAAAATAAAATTGATAAAAATAAATCATTCAAGTGTGTGGGTTATGTGTGTGAAGATTAGGGTGGGTTATGCGTGATAGAGAGTGTTAATAGTGTTAAGTTGGTCCTGGTTAGCCGTTAGTTAGGCTAGACGGTCTCTGTCGCACTGCAGTCTTTGCGCAGAGAGACTCGTTGGTCCTGGTCAGCCGTTAGTTAGGCTGTAGTTCATAAGTTTTAATTAATTATAGTGTGAGTGTGTGAGTGAAAATTGAATAATCTCCAATAAGTACTTTTGTTAATTTTTATTGTTAATAAATATCGATATATTGTTAATTAATTATTTATTGTTCAGCAGCAACCTTCCTCCACTCTCTCTACCTTAAGATAAGATCTTCTCAGCTCTGGACCGGTTCCAGGAACCGCGATTAAAAATCCTGGTGGCGCCCTAATAATTATAATTGTTTTTTTGATTTTGTTAATTTATTTTTCAATTGATTAGGGGCCAACCTGAACAGGTAAAACTGTTACATTGGCGCCCAACTTTTAAAAAACCCCATAGAGAGAGAATGGAAGTTGTTAAATAATAAAATTTTAATTAATTAATCAATTAAAAAAAAAAAAAGTTATTCAATCATTAGAACAATTTTATTCAAGAAATTTTTAACTTAGGATATTTCGTTGAGTGTCGGAAAATTTTTTTTATTTTAACATTAATTTAATTTTATTCAATATTTTATAATTTGACAAATATTAAAATAATTATCAAATAGTAAAACCCAGTAGCTCGTGGTAGTTTCTGTCTACAATTCACAGCTACTCAGGGTACCAAAACAATCATCATAATACACAAAACCCGGCAGTCGAAATAAGTTAGTATAATTTTTCTTTCAAAAAGGATTAAAATACTTATCGACTTCGACTACCTCGGGTAACCGAAATAAAATATAAAAATTATTAGTAAAACCCGGTAACTGATGGTAGTTGATTAATTTTGTCTCTCAAGAATATTTTTTCTTTCTGAAGGGATTAAAATTCCTCTACACAACAGTTGCCAAGGGCATTGGAAGTAATTATCATTACTGAAGAAACCGATAACTAAATTCCTTTTGCAATAAAGTAAAATATAAAATTACAATAGTATATTTTACGTAGATAAAATTTTAATTTCTCAGGAATTCTTTTGTATTAATTTTCTCGTCATTTAGTCGATTCAAATTTAGCATTGGAAATAATTATCAATTGCAATACAGAATAAAAATAATTATTCCTCACCTTCGAGGAATTTACTTGAAAATATTTTGACAATTACTTTTCAAAATTTAATTCTTTATTAGCATTATAATCCTTAAAATTATTTCAAACAAAAATTATTTTTCTTTTAACAAAATTTCTTTATCGAAAAGATAAAATTTTATAATTAATTTTTATTTTTATTTTTATTTGGCAAAATTTATCAAAATTTTTTTTTGGACAAATTCTTTTATAATTATTTTTTCTCCCTTATAGAAAATTAATTTTTTCTTTTCAATAAATTAGTTTAAATTCAAATTCTTTTTTCACTCAATTTTGAGAATTTACAAAATTTTTTTTATGTCAAAAAGAGATTCCTGCATAGATTAAAATTCTTAGAAAATTTAATTTTTTTTTTCTCTTCAAAACTTTTGATAATTATTTTTGAAAAATTTTTTTTTTCTTTTAATCGTCAAACTTTGAAAATTTTATTTTCAAGTAAAAACTTTTGAAATTTACTTCAATATATTTTTTTTCCCTTCCTTATCAAATAATTTATTTTTTTTTTTTAAATTAAAATATTTGAAAATAAAAACAAAATTTGCATTACAACATTATAAATTAAAAAGTTGTTATCGTGTTTTAACAGTGAGATTTTTCAGATTCAATAAATATTTTTATAAATTTAAAAACAATGATACGTCCAGGTGGACCGAGAACCAGGTCTCAAGGACTCGAAGAGCCAGAAGTTGAGGCTCAACGACTTTCCTTAGCAAGAGGCCGGGATAGAACATCACCGTGTAACAGGGTAAAATTACCCTAAATCGATAAGTTACCAGAGATCGATAATTGTTCGACATAGCACTGGCGCGTCTCGATCTTCGGGGCTAAAGGGAGAATAGGAGGGGGTAGTTTTAGGTTGATATAGGTGAGCCGTGCAGTGGAAAAGGAAGAAGTAGTGTGACCGCCAGATATAGTGTCACGGAAATCCAAAAAGACCGATCCCCGGAGTAGTGACGAGACAAAGGAAGCCAACTACAACTAGGACTTTACCCTCGATTAGAGAGTAAGATCACCGTATTATTCGTCAAGGTATCAATTATTACTCTGTGGGAAAGAAGTGGACCGCGGTTTACTAATACCCAGATTACTTAACTCATTCAAAAGTTATTCAAGGTTAAAGTTAAATTCATTATTAATTTAGCCGTTTTCTTTATAATCCTCCGAATTTTATTAGTTTCAAGGTCTTAAAATGAATTGAAAGTTTATTTCTAAGGTCGAGGAGTTTAAAAAAATAAAACTTTTATCTTTTGTCATTAAAGATTGCTGTAGTTTTATTGAAAAATCATTTTTAAATAGATTGCACATAAAAATATGTTAAATTTTATTCATGGTCTGAAGAGTTGTTCGTATTTTTGCGTTTTCTTAATTCAGACCAACAGACAAGTGGATTTATTCAACATGTATGTATTTATGACTAATAAATATTATATATTAATTCCTTAAAACTTATAACAAATTAAAAATGTATTACTTTTCATAAATATGAATTTTTTTTGTCTAAAAATGATTTTTACACAATTACATGAAATTGATCTTGTTGAAGAGTTGTCTTATTGTAATTGGGATATCTCTGCCGATGTTCGCGAACTACTTGCAATAAGTATTGCAGTTGTTTCTCATCTTTTGTGAGGTAATTGTTGTATTCCTCATTCAAAGCAACACCTCGTTCAGCTACATCATTAGTGACTTTTAACGTATTGAAATATTCTGAACATTCCTTGTATGAATCATTTCTGCACCATGTTGAAGTATCATCCTCCAAAAAATCGCATGGCAAATCGAATTTTTTGAATAGTTCTAGCGAATTTTTGGAGACAAAATCACTCAAATCTTTTTCCAATAAAGATTCAAGATCTTGCTCCATAATCTCATACCTTTGACGCATTGGTGTAGAACTTTCCCGATTTTGAATTGCCGCAACAATTTTTTTTTTTTACATCAACAGATACATTGTCGTCAAATAATGAGATTGTGGTCAATTCTTCATTTAAATACCACAAGTGTTCCATCATTTCCTGACAAGCTCGTTGTAAGAGTGGCGAATCAATTTTTTTAGAATGAATCGAATCTTTCATAAATTCTAAGTCATTGTTTGGTGCTTGGATAGCGGAAGTTGAATTATACCATACTTTGATATAAAATAAAATTACAAAAATACAAATTCTGCGTAAATTTTTCTTTTCTGGATCTGAAAGTTTAAACTGATCACGAAATAAAAATATTTTCAAGCTGTAAATAGCCTTAGACATCCATCGCGCATGGTGCATGGCACCAGGTCATTTAAAAGAAAATGATTTTTCATAAGAACTATCAAGGAACACTAAACATAGGAGTAAAAGTTCTTGATAATCATCTCGAGGCTGTGACATCTAAAAAAAAAAAAAAAAAAACAAAAAACAACAAATTAATCAATTGTAATTTAAAGATTTAAAAGTCTCAATAAGAGTAATAAACCATTTGTACCTGTAGGCAGTTGTTAATGAAAGTAACAATTTCAGCTTTTTTTTCTATTAAAGTATTTGCTACAGTTTCATCCTCAATTCCACTTTTATACTTGGATTGATCAACTTCGTCCCAGAATTTTTTAAATCTAACAAATATTGGAACGTTAGGACCCGATGTCGTCTTCCAAAGAACTTCAAAAACTCCTCTCAAAATAATCTCCATTATGTGATGGCGACATGGAAGCCATACTAATTTTCTGCCAAGTTCTTTTTCGATTAAAACACAAGTTCCTTTGTGAATACCTAAATAACAAAAAGATACCAAGATAAAATCAATCATACAAACTTTATAAAAATTCAATGAATCATACCAGTATTTACAGGTGGCGTATCAAAACACATTGCTTTCACATATGGAGCAACTTCCCACTGATTCAAAGTGTCAATAACAGCAGAAGCTTGTTTGAGAGCAGTTCCGTCGTCAGCTTTTGGAACTCCGAGAAGTTGATCAACCCCAGAAACTGATAAAAGAACTGCAATACGGTCCACAGTTTTCGTACTTGCGACATCACTGAGAATTTTCCCGTCCCAATGCACTACATAACGGTCGTCTTTGTGAAATTCAGATTTCAGATCCTTAGAAATATCTGACCTAAATTTAACTCGCGTTCGATAAATTGTACTGTAACTCAGATTAAGACTTGACAGATTGATTCCCACACTTTTGTACGCAGCAGATAAAATAAAAATGGCATTCCTGTGAGTCACTTGTGATCGATCAAGTGCAGCACAGAGTTCAGGTGTCATTACATTCACTTTTGGAGTTTGTTTCGGTTGGCTAAGTTGACTTTCAAAATCAGATACATCAGTAGATATATGACTCGATGTTGTTGCTGATAAGTTAGATTGAAATAATGAAGATTTTTGACTCGCTAGAGCCACATTAGCGTCAGGTTCGTTTGTATCTAAAAATAATTATTGAAAGTACAGTGAAAATCGTTTATAACGACATTGAAGGGACCGATGAATTATGGTCGTTATAGCCGATAGTCGTTATGACCAATATCTATTATTAATAATTAAAAACGTTCTTATTAAATTCAAAAATACATTACAACTATTTATTAAACTAAAATTGCATTGTAATATCATCTTACAGTTAATGATGTCAACTAATACTTATTATGAATATTGCAACAGTAATACATGAATAATTGAAATAGCAGTTGATCTAGAACTTACCAACAGGCTCTAAGTCCATAGCATCTTCAGTATTTTCCGCTGAGCTCAATTGAACAACATTATCAATCAAACCGAATCTAGTTTTTGATCGCTGGCATGATAAGAACAACTTTTTATCATCAGTGAGATATTTTTCAACATTTACTATGGCAATGTCGAATAAATTTGCCAATTTTTGATGGAAAATTGCTTCATTTTTTTTCTGTATTGCAAACCGTTTCCGTTGAGAAGACTTTTGTAATTTTTGTCTTCTTCTAATAATTTTTCAAATTTTTTTAACGCATATTTTTTCCCACACGTTGGGATGCCAGCCTCAGACCACTTTTTTTCGAGTTTATCAATTGTTTTTTGAAGACTTCCTCTATAATTTATTTTGAGAATATTTTTATGATAAAAAAATACCGCAATAACCTCTTTTATTAAGGAAAGTTTACGTCCAACAAAATCCTCCACTGGATCACCAATAACATTAATCAATTTATTCATTTTCAATGTTATCATATAATTCACAAAGAAAATTTAAACTTGAAAATTATAAATATTCACTAATTGCTCACGAGTTTCCACAACTTATGTAAACAAACAAGACGTCTATTAAATAGAAATGTCAAAACAATCAATTAATCTAATGACATTTACACTCAGCGCCATCTGATTATCGATTTTGAAATGACAATTTTAAAATAACTGATTACCAATATCTATAGAACTAACTGTCATTGATAAATTGTTTTAAGTATTTCGTCCATGTTTAGCATACAGCGAAAAATATTAGTTAACAATCCTCAGAAGTCTAATTAGTATTTTATAAAATATTTGGGAAACATTTTTCTAAAAACAATATTTTTGCCAAAT
>JZSA01006532.1:0-10698 GCA_000956155.1 Cotesia vestalis | reverse complement strand
TTAATGAAAGAAAAATAAATCTTCAAAGAAACAAACCACTTAGTTTATTGATATTCTGAGAAAATTCAAAAGAATTTGAGAAAAAATTCTAGTGAGTTAAAACCATATCATAAGTTGATAATTTTTAAAATATTTTTAGGAATTACTCTGAAATTGTTCATAATCTCTTGATAAAATAAAAGCTTGTAGATTTTAATTTTTATAAGACTATGTGATGAGACTCGATAAGCCTTAACCGATAATAATCACCTCAATTCACAAGTAAACGGTTTTGTCTTAAGTAAATGTCGAAGTCCTCGAAGTCCGTATTAAACATATTTTTCTAATTCGGCTTCGGGTACGGTCCTCGAAGCCCGTGATAATCGTGATCGTTTTCGGGTACCGTCCTCGTAGCCGAAAAATGTCCCCGAAGACCGATATATATATGCGAAATCGTCCTCGTTTACCGTATTAAACATATATATATATATATGTGCACTGATAGAAACTTTTTTTGATAGTTAAAGAGATTTGTTAATACTTAACAAATAATTTATGACAGACCAATTTTTAGATTACACTGGATATAATCCGAAATAATATCCCGTTTGATTTGAATTATACTCAGTTGAGTCGTAGATTATATAATTTTTTCAAAAATTTTGATATTCAACTTTTTTCTTTTTTAATTTATAAATTTTTTTGAAAATTTGTGAAAATTAAGGTAATCAATTTTTTTTTAATTATGCATTTTTTTTTAAATATATCAATAAAATCAAATAGAAATTTCGTTCAAAAAAATCCAAATCAAAATAGTGACCCCTCTTAAAAATATTTATCAAAAATTAATTTTCTTAAGATAGTTTTATACTTAGAGAGTGTTTTTTTCTCAGAATCTTTTAAAGGGATATTTCCGTGTAAGATGTTTAAACAACACTCACAAATAACCCGAATTAAATCTTTGTTAGCGTGACGAAGTATAGCACGACGTTAATTAGGTGATGCGTATACGAGAGCTTGGAGTAGAGCTGCGTTCTTACGACCAATAGCTTTGCGTGCGGAATTGTTGCGAGAAGATCCTTCTCCTGCCATTACAAACGAACAACTGGTATATTAGAAGATGAGCCGAGTGCTTTTATATCATTAACTTTTTTTGGAATATAAACATAATGATATTGATCAGACGGAAATATACATGTTTTAAATCGGCAGTTTTCAGGTGTAGCTTGCTTAAGATCTAGGAGAAGATATCCGTGAGGTTTCGATGTAGCTTCAAAATAAGCTTCTTGTAGAAACTTTGGATTCTCTGGATATACCTGTCGTGCTAAATGAAAAATTTGGGCCTTGTCTCGAGGATTCTTAAATACTACAATATAATTTGTATTCAGAGAGATATCTCGTTGACCCTTCTCTTGATGAAATAAATTTTGTGATAAAAATATCACACTTCAATTTTTATGGTGACTCTCTTTGGTGAATAAATTGACAACTGATCCACTTGATGATTCTCTCATCAGATCGTCAACCACTACTAATTTTGATAAACCATCGTCAAAGTCTCCGGGTTGTGGTATACCCTCCCGAAATTCTACGAATGATTTATCGTACTCATCGTACCCATGCTGCCATTCGGCGTAGTAAAATATTATTTATTTGAATTCTATATCACAAATCTTGTGAATCTCTTTGAGAAAACGTTTACCGAAAAAAGTTTTTTCACAACCAGTGGGTCCACAAATTATAGATGTAAAAGGATGTTTTCATCTTGGATCCATTTTAATAACTGAAATAAATATGAAAAGTAGTACGTTTTTATAGAGGTAGTAACTTAACCTAACTTAAGAAACGCGATTTTTTTTAAATTTAATCTCATTTATTATAGGTTCATCAAAAAATTTGTCGAAGACAAGAAACTTTTACAAAATAGACGAAATTGTTTTACGAAAATAAATCGTACTTCACACAAAATCAAATCGTACCTCACAAAAATTGAATCGTACTTTACACAAATATTTATAAAATGTTCTTATTTCTAAATATATTTACAAACCATTATTGTCTAAAAAACATTTATAAAAATTTTTTCATTTCTAAAAATATTTACAAAATTTTTTTTATTTCTAAACATATTTACAAAATTTTTTCATATGTCTAAATTTTTCTGAAAATATTCACAAAACTTTCATTTTTCAGGAAACTTCTAGAGAAATTAGTAATACTGTTAATCTTCGTTGCGAGATTTTTTATAACCGTAGGGATAAGTATCAGCTACCCCCTCTCTACGTTTTTTAGGCCCAGTAACTTGAATAATTTTTTTTTCTTTTCTTGTTAAGATTTGGTGATACTAATCTCTTCGTATTCCCGAAAATTACACAAAGAAAGGATCACGATTATCTAGGGGATAGGGAACAAACATCTACATACTTGATTTTTTCGATATACGTCTGTAAAACAGCATACAGGTAGAAGCGATAGTCGTACATTCCGTAAAAAGACATACATTCCACACTCAAGAATAAGTTTTCTATATTTACTACATGCTAGTCCCAAAATACTTACATCTAATTTACAATAATGGAGAATTTCCTCCTTAAAATTAAAATTATTATTCTTCTTAACTCTATTGTCATACCAGTTGAGAAATTCTTCTTTTTCCGACTTCTTTGGTGGTGTGGCCTTCTCCGACATAGAGTTTGTGACAGGGAAAACTGAATTTCCCATGGTCGTTATCGACCACCTTATTGACGCCACGATAAATAGGGGTTTTCCCTTACCGTTCGATTTTTGACAAGTAGTTCAGACTTGTCACCGGGCGTGCAAATCGAAAGTCCCCACTGCTGTCCCCGAAAACGAAGCGGGGTTGACAATAGGAAAGTTCGAGAACTCGGAGTTGAGGGTTATAAAAGAGCCGACAAAAGAAACATCGAGGCTTTTTGAGCCAGGCCTTGGAACAAGTAACGCTTTTGAGCCAGTGGCGCTTCTGAGACAGTGAGGCCTTTGACAAAACAGTGAGTCAGTGTAGTGCTGTGTAATAAATTCTGTCATCGAGATTTGGGACCATCAAGAAGGAAGTCAATGTACGATCCGGAATTTGGGAACCCTTTGCTTGGAGCCAGATAGTTTATTGGAAACGAGAGAGACCAACCAGCCGCTGATTTCGCCAGTTTTCAACCATGACATCGGTCAACGTTTGGGGAATTGGAAAAGTTAAGTCAGGTATTATTATTACAATTATTTCAGGCCAAGCTTGAATTTGTAAATTGAGAGGCCGAATTAACTGTAATAAAATTTTGTCAATTAATGATCGCTATTGTCTCAGATGTCACTTTTAATTTAATAGATTCTTTTATAAGTAAATTATTTATCAAATGTCATTTATTTAGTTGTTACAAGTCTTTTAGTTATCAGAAATTATTTAAGTAAAATTATCTTGGTAAAATATGAAATAGTAAAAGCATTTGTGAAATTTAGATAGTCAAGGTCATTTTGGAATATATGTAGTTTGAATATTTAATAAGGCTTGTTAAATTTGTAGAATTTGTAATTTGGAATTTTGTAAAATTAATTCTAGGCCGCCGGGCTGAATTTAATTAATCTAGTAAATTTTGGTAATGAATTAATTTAGTGAATTTGATAATTTTGTATTAAAGAATTGTTAAGCGTAAAATTCCAGAGATTTAGATAATTAGTAATTCGGAGAATTTAGTAGTAATAAAATTTAGAAAATTTGAGTTAGCGTTCGGTGGACGATATTGTAAGTAAGTTAAGGAATGAATGATAAAATTAAGAATCCGTCAGGTCGACGTGGAATTAGGTTAGTAAATAGTCCGTCAGGTTGACGTGGAAATTTGGTAAATTGATATGCCGTCAGGTTGACGAGGAAAAATATAGTATTTTAAGGTATTCCGTCGGAGTGACGAGGTAATAAGAAATTGGTTATTTAATTGTAAGAATTTTTGGCAAGGGCCAACGTAGGTGAGAGGTTCTCACGATTAAGTTAGTTTATAAGTTAAATTGTTAAGTTTGAAAATTGATTGAATGAATCATTTTAATTGTTATAAATAATTTCTCAGTATTATTTCCAGCCCTCTCAGACTGCTCACGACCCTGTCTTTCTCCTCTCATGCTTCCCCGGTTTCTGGAACACCGTGTCTAAAATCCCAGTGGCGCCCTTTCTAAGGAGGAAAGGGGTGACCAACTGGACCTGGGCAAAACACCCTGGTTACAAGTTGAAACCGTAAAACTTCTTATCAGGCATTACTCCGACGTAATCTTGATTTTTTCTGGTGTTAAAAAAATGCGGAAAGTACCCTTTTCGCAATTTATCCTTAAAACCAAATGATTTTGGTAGAACTGCCAATGGAGCAGAAATAAAATTTAGACTATCGATAAATTTAATTTTTTTATTGTTGAATTCAATCAAGGTAACACTAGTACCTGTCATTATAGTATCGACATCGTTTATCTGTCTATTGAACAACTCCGTAAGGATAAATTGTACATCGAAACCTTTAGCATTGTGTGCGATGCATATAACCTTCTTGCAGGTCTTGAGTTTACTTAGTTCTAAAACATAGTCTACAAATTTTTTTACACAATCTTCACCGTGAAAAACTGTTTCACAAATCCCACAGCTACCACATAAAGGGTGTTTCTCACCTTACTCAAACTCATCAGTGTCACAGCATACATTGGATACTTGTTGAGCGACGCATAAATTTGGTACATGAATGTTTATTTTTTCACTACCATGAAGTTTATCATCTTGACGCGTCTCAAGATCATAATACACGAATTTTACACTCTGCTTCGTTGATGAAGGTATCTTCACAGGTGTCATGAAACTAAAATGTCCTTATTCACAAAGTTTCTTACACGTAGAGCACAAAATTTTTCCACAAACGTGTAAAGTTTTTTTCGGAAATATAATTTTGTTACAAGTTAAACAAAACTGTTCGTTGTCACACACAGTCTGGTCTTTACCCTCGTATGACCCTTTGACTAAATGGTTATAATAACAACCTTGCCCGTAAAAAACAACGGTTACACTCGTCGCATGTTATTTTAAATTGAGTTATATCACAAACACCTTTTGTATAACATTTGCTACAAGAATACGGGCAGTTTTTGTGACTGTATTGATTTTTATATTTCACTAAGCAAGGTTCACAATAATATCTAGCAGCTTGTAAGCGCTTAACTGTTTGTACATACTCAAAATGCTTTACCGGTGGATAGTAAAGAATTCGCAGCGTAACAACTACGCTTCCGTAGTGAGTGATTACTTGCGCAGTTCCATCAAAAATCACTGAGTATTGTTTCCTACTATTATCCTTTTCAGCAGTATAAACTATCATAGCCATTCCCTGGTATTTCAAATAATTTTGGAAAGATTTTATTTCATCAATCCCACATCCTTCTTTAGGGACTGCTACACCCGCCAAATTTGATAATTCTATTGCACGAGTTTTTGTGGTTGACGTCTATCATCACGTATAATTGTCCAGTCATCTTGCAGTGGCCCTGTTGATGCTTTCTTTTGACCCGCTATCGCCGTTACCAGAGGTAAACGATATTCATCTGTATTGCATAACTTCATTACACCTTTTGGTCTTATTAATTCAACAGCGGGGGTCCACATTCTACCTCTAGGATTTTCGATGATATAGAGATTAATGTGGAAAGTGTTCGTTACGTTGAAACCACCGGCACTTTGAGATATTTGTGAAACTAAATTCTACAGATCATCGAATGTATAACCTTCGATTTGCCGTAATTTTTGATACGCTGGCATATTCTCTATACCTGCAAAACTGAAACTCATCGTGAAGCGATTATTCCCATCGTTGCCAGCAGTCATAATTATATCGTAAAGCTCTCTAAAGGCTTGCATAGTCCAAGTAACAGAATTTTGACCAGCCGGTGGATCTCTAATGCGATACTCCATAGAATAATTGTTCATGAGAAACCTTGGTAATCGCTGCCTTCCATGATTGAGTTGTACGAGAGCGCTGTTTTCGTCTTGATTCGGATCTATGTCATTAATTCCATTTACTACGTTTTCCAAAATGTTATTTTCCATTTCTGCTGCGGTACGTTTCCCCCACCAACTTGAATGTTACCTTTAAAATGATGATAACACCTTTATTAGATAAAATGCTTATAAAAATAATAATAATACTAACTTTACGCCATTGCGTAACAGCATAGTTAGCATCATCGCCGACTAATTGTGTATTACAACACACTACAGGATCTGTAATTGAATCATTTTTTTCAAAAATGAAATTTAATTAAATAAGAACTAAAAATTAGCACATATTATTTTGCAAAAAAAAACTAATAGACAAATTATTTATATATTTACTAACCATTAATATCCCATAAATAACAATTTAAATCAGGGAAAATTTCAAGTAAAATATTTTCACCAAACCACTGCTCTTCAAACGAATCATTTAAACCAGATACGATAGGATCCATCGTTTTCAGAAGTTAAAAAATTAATTCTGCTCTCAAAAGTAATGACAGAGAATAGAGTTAAAATTTTTCTAAATTCGAGAAACAACACATTATTCCCCCTCACTAACGATAAAAAATTTCTTGTCACTGAGGTTTACATAACATTTTTCCAAGACCCCCCTGCTAAGATAACAAGAAACAGGTCCCAAACATACACCAACATCTTCAAACATACATTCAACTATCCTTAACATCTTAATTACCCCCTGCCATGACAACACCTCTCTAAACATTCGAGAAAACACATTTTTCACAAACCAATTAACAACTGTCAATCAAAAGACCCAGACATCCGCACCCAAAACTCAGAGGGCCCCCGCTGAGGGGTGAGGAAAAGGACTGGCGCCAGTGGCCGCGGAGTGGGGGCTTGTTGTGTCTTGCAGGACAAAACCTCTCTAAACATTGGAGAAAACACATTTTCCACAAACCAATTAACAACTGTCAATCAAAAGACCCAGACATCCGCTCCCAAAACTCAGAGGGCCCCCGCTGAGGGGTGAGGAAAAGGACTGGCGCCAGTGGCCGCGGAGTGGGGGCTTGTTGTGTCTTGCAGGATGTGCCCCATACTACTGACACCAGTCTAATCCTTTGAGACTTCCAGGTAGAATGCCTAAGTCTGGTTGAGATGACAGCGCTCCGACGTAAAGGAATATGACGAAAGCATATGGGATCAATTTAAGTTTTAGTTTACGTTTTACCTAGTTTTGATAATTTCTAGCGAGTAAAAAATTATCTACTTTTGTTTACGGTTACGTTTCGAGTTTTTGAGTTTCGATCCCAGCCGTAGTCAGTTCCTGGAGAGCATCCACCAAAAGAATATCCGTACTCAGAACCTGAATAGTTTGATTAAAGATTTAAAATATTTGGGAATTAATTGATTCTAGAGATTTTAGTTGTAAGTACGTCATGTTAAACAGTCGAGTTTTGAACATCGTAGAGAACAGTCGTGTCTGAGAGTTGCCGCTGGTCACCTCAGGTGATTGAACGTACGTAGCGTTTCAGTTTCAGGTTAAGGTTTCAGTCTTTTGCATTTTATTTTGGGTTCCAGATAAAAATACATCATTATAAAGTTTTTTAAAGATCAAATAACAAGTTACTCAGCATCGACATTGCTTCTAAAAGATATGAGATCGCTTTATTTATTGTAATTTGAGCGTTAATAATTGAGTCCTTGGTCGTAAGATATTAGATAACTAATTCTATAAAATACTTTTGTGTGTGAATAATTCAGAATACGTTGACAGATTTATTTGAGAATATTGTTCAAGTTGTTGAGATTCATTTATTTATTTGAGATTGTTATTTTAAGATTTATTTATTAATTTTATTAGAGTAAGGGTCTGTAACATGACTATAGCGTTTCCTACTGTTAGGTGTATCGTTCCGATAATTTTGTCGTGGTTATGTTCAAGTTTGTTAATTAAGATAAAGTTTTTGGTTAAATAAATAAGGATTTTGTCGAGCATAAATTTTTGGTGTTACGAATAAAATCATTGCAATCATGGATCCACTCTCTACTTGAATCACACCCTCTCTCCACGAACTGGCGCTCTATTTTTATTGAGACCAGAGACAGAAAATCGGAAAGATACCGAAGTATAATTTAGAATTTTAGTAAGAAGTAAGAACCCCAAGAAAAATTCGATTATAAATTGAAAATTCGGATTATGAATTGGCGTCTAACGCCAAGGCCCGGAAACGTGGAACACTGTAACGATCGAACACCTGGATCGACTTGAAAAATTCTCGTTACAATATATACGTTGTGTTTTAAGTGGTCGCAGATAATTTGTACATATTTTTTTCACTTATAATTAGTAATACATATCGGTAAGGATGATCAGGTAAATGTTCATTTATTTGTATATATTTTCTGTAAATAATGTCACAGTTGGTAAGATATAAATATATATAATGTAAATAATGTGTAAATAAATAAATAGATCTGTATATATAGTATTATTTGTTAGATAAGTGTAAGTAAAATTATACCAGCGATATAAAATATCACAGTCATTTTCTGCGCATTTACGCATCAGTCTTGTTATATCATTTTAGGGCTGACAAGGTCATAATAATAAAATTAGTTGGGTATATAATATTTAGTATTTTTAGATTAGGGGAGCGGTAGTTAATCAAGTTTTATTTGTTGGACTCGGTGTCAGTACTCGTATTTGGCAGACGGATTTTGCTGACGCGTATTCGCGACTTCAATTCACGCCCGAACGGCTGCCCGCGGACCCATACAGCGGATCAGGCGTTTCGTACTGCCAGTTCCCAGACACGTGCTCCACGTAGATGTCCCGCGACCAGCGCATCGTCGCCGAGACAATGAGCCGCCTCATCAGACGAGCAAAGTACTGGGAAATACCCAGCTTCCTCAGAACCGGCTCATTGTTCGGGTCTCAAGCACCTAAGGAGCCGACAACGATCGCGTCCACGGTCACCTGGTATCCATGTGCCCTGAGCGCAGTTGCAAGCCCTTGATACTTCTCGTGTTTTTATTTTCTGGCAGTATCAAGGGCTTTGCACTGGTTCTCGAAGGGCACAGTGACATCTACGATGACGATGGACTTGCTTCGCTCGTTTCTGACTACCAGGTCAGGTCTGAGCGCTGCCAGATTCCCATCGACTCCCCGTAGGGTCTTGTTGACCCGCATTTCCCCTGTGATCCTCGAAGCCTCAGATATCCGTTTGAGGATCGCATCATGTCGCAGCTGATAGCCCTTGGAGTGCGTCATGCAGTGATTCAGGACGTGGGGGAGGAATTTAAGGTTATATCCGTATACCCTGCAGCGTTTATCTCGCTCTCCCCAGCGTATTGGTCCATTAAGGGGCAGCACGTCGAGCCGAGCGCGGTGGATAAATCTTCACTCAGCAAAACGGATGTATTTTCCATCGCGTAAGCAGAGATTACTCTCCCGATTACGCGACGTAACCTCCCTAACCTTGCCCTGGTCCTTCTTCGCTGTCAGCATCTCCAGATATTGTAATTGGGCTGCTTTGCGAAGTCTCCAGATGATCTGGGACCTCGCGCTTGGTAGCACTGTGACAGTGCGGTCCCCAGTGTCCTTCATGGTAATTGCAGAAGCCATTCGCACCCTTGTCCAGATATTCGGGTCACCTTTTGTGTCCCCTGCAAAGGGCCCATCCAGTGAACCCGAAAAGAACTCTGCAATTTCTTGCGACGTAGGACAGTGAACAGTTTTTCTTTGGACCACTTGCTCTAGTGAGGACTTCGCCATCTTAGCGACATCAGCATCCTTGCAGGAAAGTATCCTGAAGGCCTAAGCGATGACTAAGATGTCTGCTAGGTCCGCCAGGGGGATGATACCACATCCACCTCTCTACGGGTGTGCATAGACCACCTCGGTACTTGCACGCTGTGAGAGTTGTAACCGGCTCTTCACCATCCTCCTAAGTCCCTTGTTTATCGTGGTTAAGGGAAGTTGCAGAGATAGCCTTCAGGGTCAACCGTTTTCCTAATTTTTTTGTTAACTAATGATTTGTTTAAACAAATAGAAAATATTTTAATAAAAAAAGTTCTCCACAAAATAGAATATCTTTACGATTCATTAAATTTGGAATCGTTTGATACCTATATTGTGAAAACGATTTTTTTTTGTTAACTAATGATTTGCTAACACAAATAGAAAATATTCTAATAAAAAAAGTCCTCTACACGATAGGATATCTTTACGATTCGTAAAATTCTGATTTGACTGATACCTATATTGTGGAATCGATTTTTTAGAAGTTAATTACGACTTAGAAAAAAAACAGAAAAAATTACAAGAAAAATATCAAAACAGAAATTACTCCGAGTTTCTAAGCGGCCACTTAGAAGCTTAGAAGCGACCCCCTATGCGCATTTTCATGTTTATGAACAATTTGCATAAGAAAGTCATCCTCGTCTGCAGTGAAATTGACAACTTCGTGTGTTAAACCCAGGACCAAACGGTCGTGAAGCCGCTCCAAGCTCTGCAAACCTCTCCCACCGATGGACCGGGAGAGGTATAATCTGGCGACTGATGAATTGGGGTGCATGCTCCGATTCATATTGATAATCTTACGGGTTTTGATGTCAAGATCTCGAAAATCTTTTCGGGCCCATTTCAGGACACCGAAAGAGTACAGTAAGACTGGGACAGCGAGCATGTTAGTAGCAGAGACTTTATTTTTGCCGGAAAGTTCAGA
>JZSA01006529.1:0-21364 GCA_000956155.1 Cotesia vestalis | reverse complement strand
AGGAAAACGCAAACTTAGTTACGATAAAGTGTTTAAATTAAGAAGTACCATTTTTATAATAACTTACCCCGTTAGGCACATTCTCGCTGCGTAAACATCGGAGAAAGTGAGAAGTAGAGATATAATTTGCCATATTAAATAATATTTCTTTGAAGATATACGAAGAATTTTTTTTCTTCACTTCTTTTCTTCCTTCACTCACTTATTAAATTGTCACTTACAAAGATGTGATCACTCGAAATGAAATAAGTATTCTAATTAGGTAGACGCAAATAAGACCACGGGGTCCAGCATAGATAAAGTATTTAAAAAACATTGTCAGCACGTCTGGAGGAGTAATACAGACGCTAAGAAATAATTCTCTCGTTGTATTCTCATATTTCATGGGAATAAAAGTACGGAGGGAAATGTACTCAGTAAAAAAAAAAAAAAGTGATGACGATTAAGTTTTAAGAATAAATACATTAGATTACAATTATAATAAAATAGATTCAAAGAATTTTTTTTTCTCCTTAATGAATAATATTTTTGAGTAACTGGCAATTGTCGTTTCATTCCTAATGGTATTATTTAAAATATACACATAAAAGAAATCCTGGCGATCCAGAAGGAAATACAAAATTTTTTCCTTGTTAATTAATGCTATAAAATTTTTCCAGAATGAATAAAACGATGAAAAGATTATTATTAGTGATGCTGCTGATCGTCCGAACAACACTGGCATTAATAGGATATGATTGCGGAGGGATTTCAATGAACGTGACAACAATGTCAGCAGTTACAGTAGGAGAGTGCAACATTCCCCTCAAGAACCCGAAAGAGGAAGCTGTAACTCTACAATTATTACAGCTAGCAGAATTCGGAAACACTGAAGTGCGGGAGTGTAGAGTGGAAGTGAATCGGGTGATAACGTATTGTGGATATTGGTACCACACTTTCGCGGTAACGAACGGAAGACAAGAATATATTTACGAACTCGATTATAGACAATGTAAAAAATTACAGGAAGACGGGAGTTTAAGAATGGGTGATTCGGGATTTATAGAAGGTATTAAAAGGAATAGCACAGACTTTCGAACCATAATGTTAGCAGGAAAAACTACAGTGGATGGGAAATGTACGGGAGTTTCATACAGCGACCCATTTGGAACCTGGGATGGAGTTATCGTGGAAGCGACCGTAAAAATCACAATCAAAAATTATTATGCAACTATCGAACGAGCAAGTAACAAGATAATTTAAGGAAGCGGATCAATATGTGAGTGGGCGGAAGGAGAATGCACCGATCAGTCAGGAAATTATGTGTTTTGGGAAGTTATCAGGGATGATTCTTGTACGGCCAACCACCTCACACTATACGAGGGTCCAGGTTCGAAGATGAGCTTAATTGGTCAAGTACTTTAGAAATACGAGGATTTCAAAATTTTGAAAATCATGAAAATTCATATTTCTTCACTTTCTTACTCGAATAACTTTTGAATGGGATAACTTATTGAAATTCTGTAAAATGCATCTGAAAGCTTTTGAAATAAGCTTCAATTTCAGTACTAAATCATATGTATATTCTTAAAATTATGTCCTATTCCGCTATGCCAATTATGAAATTTGCTGTTGCACTGGTTATTAGTCGATTCTCTAGAAATCAGTTTTTTAAACTGATTCAGAAAATCCACATGGTTTACAAGTTTATATATATCGTTCGTTTCAATATATTGATCTACTTGTATAATTTTAATACATACAATGTTTAAATCAAAAATGAATGTTACTAGTCAAATTACAATCATTACAGGATGATTAAAAGTTATCTTTTTCTTTCATATAACAAGTTTCAATATTACTTAATTCACGAACATTAATAATTCAAATTGAATCTGATTTGTTGACATTTTTTTGTTGGTTCGTTTAAATTTATTCCTAATGTAAGTTGAATTCACTTTTCAAAACAATTTAATCTATTTCCTCACGTGATTTCAAAACTTTAGACGATGTTACTTTAGACGATTAAACATAAGTTATGGTATTTTCAATAAAAAAAAACTTTTTTATGTGTTACGGAAATTGTAAACTGTAATTGCTCACCGACACCGTTTGAAGTTGAGCTCAAAATCCTGCCCTGCAGGGAAATTTCGTTCTCGGTATTGAGGTTTATTTTAACCTATAAATTCGATAGGTTAATTTTTTTGGCTCACCCTCATGTTCCGTTTGCTAATCAGACATCTAATGACTCAAGCTTTCATTGCGGGATCGCGGTAATGTTACAAATTGGTTAATGCATTATCTAATTACATGGTATGTGAAATTGAAATTCGACCACTAATTCTGTTAGAATCAGTGAATAAATTATCTCCTTCAATTTTTATGACACATGTTGAAAACGTTCTTCATTTTTTAAGCTCAACTCATAAATCAAATTTGTTGATATTTAAATATGTTTCTTCAAAGTAATTTTTCCTTGAAAAAATTTATGGGTAGAAATAAAATCAATTCATGATTTCTTAAATGCGATGTGATATAAAATCTAGATTCTCTTATTAAGTTACTGATTTTCTGAAGAATTTTTCCTCTACTATCAAATAATAAGATGTGTTATAAGATCATTATTTTTTAGGCAAAAGTAATAATTCGTGAAATTTACAATAAGTGTATATATTTCATATAGCATAAGAAAACAATTAGATTGCGGAAACAATCGTTTACTGCTCTCAAAAAAATAATACTTTCGTGTTGTAACGGGTATTTTTCCGGGTTTCCAAAAAGGATGAGTGTGTATTTTATCCAGTGTCGTGATTTTACATATTTCTATATCCCTTATCTCGGATGAAATCTCGCCGGA
Organism: Cotesia vestalis; assembly: GCA_000956155.1. Taxonomy (NCBI): domain Eukaryota; kingdom Metazoa; phylum Arthropoda; class Insecta; order Hymenoptera; family Braconidae; genus Cotesia; species Cotesia vestalis. Next base: position 18,528 of record JZSA01006529.1, on the reverse strand, counting down.
GTCCAGGGTCTTTTCAGGGATATAATTAAAAATGAAATTTGAACCTGAATATAATTAATATACTATTTACTTTTATTGAAAACAACAAATATCAAAACTTAAGTGATAATACATACAAACTGTATGGCAAAATTAAATAATATTCGAGCATAACCCGCACACACCGCTTGTTTTTCGTGTTTTGGTGCCACCTGGTGGCAAAACTCTGTCTACTACCTTTACAATGAAATATTCCTACTGTACCGACGGGTACGTACTTAATCACGGCCTTATTTTCGCCTAGTCCCGCTTGGGTACTTGGAAAGCAACCCTTTCCGGCCCTACTTGCCCCTAGTCCCGTTTGGGTGCTTGGAAAGCAACCCTTTCCGGCCCTACTTGCCCCTAGTCCCGCTTGGGTGCTTGGAAAGCAACCCTTTCCGGCCCTACTTGCCCCTAGTCCCGTTTGGGTGCTTGGAAAGCAACCCTTTCCGGCCCTACTTGCCCCTAGTCCCGCTTGGGTGCTTGGAAAGCAACCCTTTCCGGCCCTACTTGCCCCTAGTCCCGTTTGGGTACTTGGAAAGCAACCCTTCACGGTGGTCAAATTTCCCCCTATGGTCAAGTCAGCACTTACCTAGTTCCTGGTCGGAGACAAGGTAGGAGTTCCTTGGTTACTTCCTGGTGAATGGTCTTCTACTAGGAAGGTTGTAACCACTGGGAAACTTGGTTGACTTTTCCGTCAATAAAAATTGCTTTTAACAATTTTTTGGCTAGTCTTGTCAAGTGAGAAATTCTCGCCACCTAGTGGCATATTTGAAACTACGGAAAATCGGGAAAATCTTCTAAGTTCTTTTTTTAATTTATTCAATAATGAATTTGATTTTGCCGAAATATCTGTCAACAGATTTACACATTACATTTTTCTTATACAAAATTTCATTCCCATACTAATCCTGGTCGGGACTTAGAAAGAAAAAAAAATAACATTTGTCAAAATAATAATTTTTACAAAATAATTCCCAATGAAAGTAATTAATCAAAAACAATTATTCAGATATTTCGAATTTATTCGAAATATTTAATTAATTTTTCATTTCAGGTAAATTAAATTTTTGTTCTTTAAAAGAACAAAAATTGTCGCCACGCAGTTTCGGTTATATTAGCTTGTCGGTTTTTACTGCAAGCGAACAAACGGCAGAATTATTCGCCCTCTTTCGCCGCGATGGCGAACTAAAAAATCTGCGCGTATTTTCAAATACGTCAATTCTTTTAAGAACTTTCCAATTAACAGAAATAACTCGTGATAATTAAATTTTAATTAACAATAAATGAATTATCATTATTTCACACAAAAATACACAAAGTGTTAATTTAACTAAAACAATAAAGAAAACATAATAATTAAATCGAAAATAAACTCCGGTATAATAATAAATAATAATAGTAATAATAATAACAGTAATAACAGTAGTAATAATAGTAATAATAATAATAATAGTAATAATGAGACCAAAAAAAGAAATATTTTGCTGCTCCTCCGTCTCGCTCGCACTCACACTCATTACCATCACAGTGTACTTCAACAATAAGTTTATGAGAATTTTTCATGTATGTAATACAGGCAAATGCTGTAGTAATTAATAATATTTTTAAAACTAAGAACTTCATGGGTCCTCTAGACAGATTATTGCCAACTTGACTTTCAAACTGGAAATACTTTTGAATGTTTTTTTTAGTACAGTCTTGTCGGAGAATAATAGCATTTAGATAAAAAAAGTTGGACATTTTGATTATCTCAGAAGTTTGAATGTTACTTTCTGAAAAGTAGATAATAATAATGGAATAAAACTAACCTTGGTTATTATCGTTATTTTCCCTGACTTCAATTAATTGAGCTGCAGAACATAGAGGTGTGTCAACTTCATACGTATTATTAAAAAGCATGTAATCAACTTCATATTCTCCAGTTTCTTTTCTGAATGATATCATGTGTTCAAATCGATGACCCCATAAGATTTCAGATGGAAGATACGAACTTCTTGCTTGTGTTGTCATACCAGTAGATTCGATCACCCCTTTTAGTACGATTGATAAGAGTACAAATCAAAATGAATGAACAGAAAATTCTAATAGTACGAACCTTCCAGCATAACTATGATTTCGAATCGTTCTCTTAACATATCACTTGCTGAGAGATAATACAGTGGAGAAAATTGATCAATTTTATGGATAATCGTTGTTGGCCAAATAAAAAAGATTTTATCTTCTTCACCATCACCGCCAACTTTCAATTCAGTTTGAAAAAAGGGAAGTGATTCTCCTTCTCTAGTTACCTGAAATATAGTATGACAAAATTAAATATTAAGATTTGTCTCACAACTTTATTTGTCGTAAAATACTGCTGACGTGTTGTGGAGGTCATACCTTTTTCTTAATCATTTGAGCACGGATATGAGCTTCAATGATATGACTTTTTCTCATGTCTCCTACTCGGAACATTAAGCATGGTAGTCCATCTCTCTGACATATAACTGCGTTTCGAGAAAATAGGAGAGTTTGCGTCCGTTTTTTAGGCCGGGATAGTTTTGCAAACACAATCCCTACCATGAATGCTTGAAGGATAACTCCGGTCATGGATTGGATACACATCACAAAAATAGCTTCTGGGCATTCTTCTGTAGTATGCTTCGAGCCATATCTAACATGAAAATGAATAAAAATTGCAATTATTAGCAATGAGTTTGATTATGTGTTAAGTTAACAGATTAATTAAAGTATTAACCCGATAGTATGTTGAGTTTCAACGGAAAAAAGAAAACAGCTCGTGAAGCTATGAATGTCCTCAACACAGGGTGTCAATGTTTTATTAGCTGCAGAAAAGTCATCATTGTTGAAATCACCATGGCTGTATACTATTAACCACCAAACTATAGCAAAACCAAGCCAAGATAGTAAAAAATTCATGGAAAATACGAGCAAAGTCCAGCGCCACTGAGCATCCACTAATGTTGTGAAAATATCCTGTAACAGGAATCATATGACTTAAAAAATTTATAATAACATGCTTCTACTCATATTAAAATAGACATGAAAATTTATTTGCAAAAAATTTAATCTACGAGTGACAAGAACTATAGTTATAAAATCAAAGTCATAGTTAAAACATCAACGATCTAAAAATGATGAGTATCGGTTGCTAAGTTATTGGTAACTTGGTAACAGTATTTTGGCCAGACTACGCTATGCTTGCCTCGGCCTGGAATTATATGAATTATGTGAGGGCGTGCGCAGGACTCCTTGCTCATTATTAAATCATAAAATTGACCCGTGAAGCATTTACTTGCAGTATAATTAGAGAACCTTAACGTCTAGTAGCCTAGTTCTTCAGTCTACTGACTGGTTGCCGTTGTTAGATCGAGTGAATTATAAAAAAATTGAAAAGTATTTCAATATTGACTATAGGTTGAACTTTTGTCTGTTTCTTCTTTAATACATGCACATGTTTGAGAAATTTTTGTTTTTCTCAAACAATTGAAGAAGAGAAACTCTCATTAAATTTTCGTTATCTTTGAAAGCATTTGAAAATTTGTAATCACAGTTTTCGGATAGCTGCAAAATTTATGAACATTTGCAATGAATGCATCAGGATCACAAATTTTGGCCTGGGTACTTTTACTTAGCGTGGGCCGAAAAGAGACGGCTAAGTAAATATGACAGTTCTCAATAATCAACAAAGAGAAACGAATAAAATTTTCACACGTGACAATAAATAAATTTAGAGATATAGATAAAACTTATATAAGAAAATATCCAGTTGATATTTGAGTATTTAGCTGAATGCTGAGAATTCGAGAAAGACGAATGTACATTGTACAATGTACATATAACGTTATATAAATAAATATAAGTTGACTTTTCAAAATTATTTATTAAAGTCTGCTTCAAATCTTATCAATAAACTAATAATGAATAATTTATGGATTCAAAATAATATTCAACATAACCTTAAATGAAACTGATTAACAACTTTGAAAAACAAACTGCAAGAAAGAAGCGAACAAAACAATTTAAAACGGGATGTCGTTTGCTCTTTCGTCGCACCTATTATTTATTTTAAGGCGCCACTGAATTTTTAGCCATAGTACCCAGAACTGGACTAGAATATAGAGTAATACTATTGGGTCGTGAGATATTGCTAAAAGGAACCAAAATTTATACACAGAAATTCGCTTGACAAAATTATTTATTATCCAATTCTCCTTACAATTGAAATGTGGCTGGTACAATAATTGATAAAAATTCTTAGAATAATTTTACTTACACACAGCTCTCATTCGATACAGTTAAAATGTACAGTATAAGGTGACAGACGTTATATTGATCGCTCCTATTTTCATTAATTAAATTGGTGTCTTGAGGCTATCTTTAATCTGGACTATAATTGTAGCTGGTGGTTGAAGTAGTTCTGGAAGTAAGAGTTTTATAATTTTAGGAAAGTGCTGTGTTTAAATTTAGTTTAACTTATAATTTTACTCAGTGTATAAATGGCTAATTGATATTGCATCGATCAAACTCCACTTGCTCCGTAAAAGATTTTGTCGAGAGGAAAACGGATTAAGACGACAGTCTAGAAAAATATCAGAATTCAGCGGATGAGATTTATGAATCCGCAAAAAAGAAAGTAAACATCAAAAAACATCGCGATACGTATGATAATATTGAAAAACATCTTGAATAGTCTGAGAGTTCTCTATCTGCAATAACATTTACAGACCTTCTACCAGATACAATGTCCGGACCTGAGAATATTCTGGAAGAAATTAGAAGACTCAAGGAAAGAATAGACAATCAAACACAAAGTAATGAGCTGAAATTTCAAGCACTACTATAAGAGTCAATAGCGACGCAATTAGATGATCTTACTAAAATTCACAAGACGGAAATGGACGACCTCAAAAAGGAGATCGCAGCAGCGACCACTAAACAAAAAAAAATGCAATTCGGCCTCCCCCGAAACAGAAGGTAGATTTCATGTGATATGAGATTTTCTTTGTTTCTGTTATTCAATTTGTTAATTATAGATTTTCAATCTGCTATAATTTTTGAATGAATCAACCGATTATCACGCACTTGACAACAGTCAATGCAGTTTTTTAAATTCTATGATGAATTTCAAACCGTAAATTGATCAGATAAAAAATTTCTGAATTTGTTTGAAAAAAAAAAACGCTTTTTTCGATTTTTTTCGTCGACGATATCTCACAAACGAATCAAGCGATTTTGACCGGGCTGGAGGCGATCGACCGTAGTTTTTTTATGTTGAGAGCTAAATAGTTTTTGCAATCGGTTGGTAAAGCTGTTTGAAAATCATTCTAAAAAAACCACATTTAAAAAAAAATTTCCATTATCTAAAAATTTTTGAATGGCCTATAAAATTAATAAAAATTTTCATAAAGTATAAGTGTTATAGGTCAAATTGAAGGGAATATAATCAGCATCACCATGAAGTTTCAAAAAATGAGCTCTTCTCTGTCAGTCAGAAGTTATTCACGTTTAAAGTTAAAAAACTTAAAATTTACAAAATTTTGAAAATTTTAATCGGTCGCCATTTCTAAACTCATTAACCGATTCTGCTTATCTTCAAACGCGACCTCGGTAATTACTCCAAGAATATGTGTACCAAGTTTTATCAAGATCGGTTGAAAACATTTCGAGATATCCCGATGACAAGCCTGGTTATATTACATATATATGTATATATATATATTATAATAGCTTTTTCTCGGCACTGGCGTAAACAGGGCTGGAGAGCTCCACCTAAATTGGCTAACCTGATTCATAGTTTTTGATTGAGCGCCAGGAACTCGATGTTCCACGGTTCGGTGTCACAGTCGATTGTCGTTAGGCGGCGGGTCGATGCCGAAGAGATGTAATGCGAAATTAAACAAATAATACAACAAGGGAATCAGTTTAAAATGGATCAAAAAAATTCCGGATGCGCAAGAACGTATAGTAATTTAATTTACTTATGATTAATTGAATAAATTGAATGAAATTCAATTGTTCGGCAATTTCAAAATTATGACGAGAATAAAATGAAATAATTTACAAAAATTAAATAATTGTTCGGCGTTTTAATTTACAATAATTAACCCAAGGTAACAGAAGAAAAGTCGAACTTTTTCAATAAACTTGATAGCAAAATAACCAAGATTCTAATCCAAAATGCAACACTTGGACTCGCAATGAAAAAAAATTTTAATAATAATAAAAAAAACAAAAACATAATTTTATTCAGTCAAATTCGAAATTTGAAAATATATAACGTCGATCGGATCGAACAAAGGAAAATTAAATCAAGATAATTATTACAAAAAAAAAAATTAAGTCGAATATTACCGCTCGCATTCAAAATCTCGCAGTTCGCGGCGAATAACAGGTGCAGTCGGTAACTACTAGTTACGTTTCGGAAACGCGGGAAACAAAGCTCGAAAGTTAATGCTGACTTGCGCTCGTAGATGGCGCGCCGGTTGAGGAAGCTGTTTTTCAGCTCTCAAATTCCTCGAGCGCTTACGAAAACAAACTAACACACGTATGAGTCCACGTAATGCCGGATTACCCGATCACAATTAGCGAATCGGCCGCAAAAAAAACAATGTAAACAATTCAACAAGTCTTAGCAATTAACAAAATAAAAAAATTTTTACAACTAAAACAAACACAAAAAATTTTATTCAAGAATCACGGCATGGTGGCCGAGCGCACTAAGTCATTATCCCGGTAGTTCGGTGCACGTCATGTCGTGAGGCGGGGGTTTGAGCCTCGACGGTTGTTAGAATAGTTCCAACACCAGCGTCGGGGGTCGCTCCGGTAGCCGAACTGTACTGACATGGGTTTTCTGATCGCAACTATTCCTACAACCGATCGAGAGAGGTGAGGATTAGGGTAAATGCAGTACAGGCAGCACAAGTCGCGTGGAGAATGTACGTCCACAGCCAAATGGAGAATAAACGAAAATGTCGACTATGAAAAGTAGATAATATGTTGATAATAAGAGTTGAAAGATTGTGTTGATAATAGAAAAAGCGGAGAGCATGTGTTAATATTAAAAGACTATATATGGCGACGCTAAGAAAATCAGTCTTGTAAAAACCAGAAAAAACGGTATACAAGTAATAATAATAATAATAATAATAATAATAATCGTTCAAATTTTATTACTGCACTGTAAAAATTTTCCGGAGTCAATGCAGAGTGATTTGAGAGTAAATGCGAGTGTATAAATAATTCACTCCGAGACTAAGTGTTTCAAAGATTCGAATTGTTTCGAACCTTTTTTTTTAATAATTTAATTTCCGGAGTAAATTTTACTTACATTTCACTCTCATTGCTTATAGTAACAAAGTAAATTTTTCGTATTATTTATATGCATGATATTTGTATAATATAAAAAATTCATGTGGGTAATCAAATGAAAGGTCATTATTATTATAATTATAATAATAATAATAATAATCTTTATTTAGCAAATTGCTATCTTTCTTTCATTACAATAATTATAATATAAATACAATATATAATCGATTAAAAATTAAAATAGATTTTTTACTTATTCTTTTATTTGTCTTCTAAAGTACGGAAGTCTATCTTCAATTTTTATATTTTCCGGAAGCTCATTATATAGTTTAAATCCTTTATACACAATACATTTCTCAGCCGAGCGCGTTCTAGTTTGTTTAATGTGCAATAAGGAGCGATTTCGTGTATCATATTTATGTCTATTTTTATTTCTATTAATTAATTGGTATAAGTAATGAGGTGCTTTATTTATTATAATTTTATGTATAAATACACAACAATTGTATGCTATTCTCTGTCTTATATTTACTCAGCCTAATGCTTCCAACATTGTACTAATACTCGTATATTTATTAATACCCAATACAAGTCTCATTGCCCTATTCTGAACTTTTTGCAGCTCGTCAAGCTTATATTCAGTAAAATTAAGCATTAATGAGCTACAATAGTCAAAATAAGGTGCAATGGCTGTTTTATAAATACTATATTTTGCATAACAAGACACTGTATTTCCTAGTGTAAAATGCTGAAATAGCGGAAAAACTAAGGATCAGGTTTCGGTCTGGTTATCTCAATTAAAATGCGGAACTAATTATCAAAAATAGCACTATAAATTTATTGACAATATTTACACTAAATATTCAAGATATTCAATAGCGGATTGTTGTGAAAAAAGCGGATTTATAATTTACAGCGTGGTTAACAATAGCGAAGCCGGTAGACACGAGGTTGAACACTCAGCTAGCACAGTAAAAGCGCTGAAAAAAGTGCACTACTAACACAATTTATCTGAAACAGACTTAAAATGAATTAAGCACAATTTATAAAGCAACTTAATTATCAATTAAGTTAAAACAAGCGGAAATTTAACACTAGCGAAAAGCAATTAGAATAATGGCGATGCGACTACTAGAAAGCGTTGCTGCGAAAAGATAATAATAATAGTTCGTCTTCTTCCTCATAGACTTGAGGAAGAAGGCTTTTGCGCATGTCTAGCGAGAGCGATAACCAATCAATAAATTCGTTCTATTGATGTCGACATCAAAAATATTCTCAAAATAAATTATAGAGGAAGTCTTCAAAAAACAATTGATAAACTCGAAAAAAAGTGGTCTGAGGCTGGCATCCCAACGTGTGGGAAATAATATGCGTTAAAAAAATTTGAAAAATTATTAGAAGAAGACAAAAATTACAAAAGTCTTCTCAACGGAAACGGTTTGCAATACAGAAAAAAAATGAAGCAATTTTCCATCAAAAATTGGCAAATTTATTCGACATTGCCAAAGTAAATGTTGAAAAATATCTCACTGATTATTAAAAGTTGTTCTTATCAGGCCAGGGATCAAAAACTAGATTCGGTTTGATTGATAATGTTGTTCAATTGAGCTCAGCGGAAAATACTGAAGATGCTATGGACTTAGAGCCTGTTGGTAAGTTCTAGATCAACTGCTATTTCAATTATTCATGTATTACTGTTGCAATATTCATAATAAGTATTAGTTGACATCATTAACTGTAAGATGATATTACAATGCAATTTTAGTTTAATCAATAGTTGTAATGTATTTTTGAATGTAATAAGAACGTTTTTAATTATTAATAATAGATATTGGTCATAACGACTATCGGCTATAACGACCATAATTCATCGGTCCCTTCAATGTCGTTATAAACGATTTTCACTGTACTTTCAATAATTATTTTTAGATACAAACGAACCTGACGCTAATGTGGCTCTAGCGAGTCAAAAATCTTCATTATTTCAATCTGACTTATCAGCAACAACATCGAGTCATATATTTACTGATGTATCTGATTTTGAAAGTCAACTTAGCCAACCGAAACAAACTCTAAAAGTGAATGTAATGACACCTGAACTCTGTGCTGCACTTGATCGATGACGAGTGTCTCACAGGAATGCCATTTTTATTTTATCTGCTGCGTACAAAAGTGTGGGAATCAATCTGTCAACTCTTAATCTGAGTTACAGTACAATTTATCGAACGCGAATTAAATTTAGGTCAGATATTGCTAAGGATCTGAAATCTGAATTTCACAAAGACGACCGTTATGTAGTGCATTGGGACGGGAAAATTCTCAGTGATATCGCAAGTACGAAAACTGTGGACCGTATTGCAGTTCTTTTATCAGTTTCTGGGGTTGATCAACTTCTCGGAGTTCCAAAAGCTGACGACGGAACTGCTCTCAAACGAGCTTCTGCTGTTGTTGACACTTTGAATCAGTGGGAAGTTGCTTCATATGTGAAAGCAATGTGTTTTGATACGCCACCTGTAAATTAGTCCAAGAAAATAAAGCTTTAAAAACGAATTTTGAGATAAGTACTTGAATTTTTGATATAATTTACTTTGAAAGATCTCTAAACGAATTGTGAAAGTTTTTTTTTTAATTCACCCCCGAGAAGGGGTGAAAAAAAATAAAAAAACTGATTTTTTTGAAATTTTAGGGAAACAGTAAGTACTAGAAGAAAAAACCTCTCATGAAAGTTGTAGAACATAAAATTTTACATCAAAATGATATTCTCCATTATTTAGCTAAAATCAAAATTAACCAAGATAGGGTGGCTAGAAGCTAAGGGATGATAATGACAACTTCAAAAAATCATTAGTTGTTGAAAAATTGATAAATCCAAAAATTTTTTTTTTTTAAATTACTTAGAAAATTATGATCTTTAATTCTAGAAAAAAAAATTTTTTTTTTAATTGTTTATAACAAAATTATAACAAATTGAAATTTTCATTTTCGTTTTAAATCGACTTTTCTCGAAAAAATTTATTTTTTTTTTTTATAAATTTTAATATTATGTCGTAAATTAAATACACGCGTTTGAATTTTATTTTAACCTGTCCTTTTCAAGCAGGTATAAAATAATTCACCTGGAAAAATATTTTGTGAGGCGGCGACTTTGCTTCTTACTACAGAGACCGGATCTCACGCGCATGCGTCAGCTGTTGTCAATGGGACTCTGTGTGTATTGTTTTGAATGTACAATTGTATTTATGTGTAGAGTGTAATACGATCATAGAAGGCTTTGCACTGACGAAAAGTCTATTGGAAATCATCGTGAAAATATTTGAGAAAGATAAACTGTCAAAGATATAAAGAAAGAAAACAGTAGAGATAAGTCAATATAAAAGTCAATGGAAAGAAGGAAGAGAAGATGCGTTAGTGGTATTCGTGCTTTAGAAAGGAAATGAACGTATTTTTGATTGATTCAAATTGATAAAATTGATAAAAAGATTCATTTTAATTAAAAAATGGTTTTTTTTTTAAATGGATTTGACCATATGTTAATAATATTTGTTTGTAAAATATTAATGTCCAACATTAAACTGAGAAATTTTTTCAATGCAAAGTACACAGTAAAAATTTTGCGTCAAAAAATTTATTGTTAAAAATTTTTGGGTTAAATATTTAATTCTTTTTTGTGTAATTTTAACACTTCTTTGTGTTCATTTCTCTTAAATCAACACGGGAAAGTGTTATATATTTAATAAAAAAATTGTTGACGCAAAATTTGTTGACGCAATTGTAACAAAATTCTACTCTTTTTATACACGACTCGACGGTGGATACGTCGAGTAAAGTAGAAATTTTGTCCAGGTCGCCCAAAATAAATAAACAGCAACAAATAGGAAGCTTAAGAGATGCTCTTAATCTCCTAAGCAACACCGCAGCAGCCACCCAGGCTGGGTTAGTGCACGTTTGGACGCCAGTTATTTTTTATTTAACGATAATATAACCAAATATTTATTCAAAATAAATTACTTAAAACTAAGCCCAGAGCCGAATTCCTTCGCTGGATGGACGGTATAATAAAAATAATAATAATGACGTCACGTATAATTATCAATAGCTGGTCTAGATTCTCGATAGACTATTTGATTATCTTACGACGACGTTAACTATACAATAGAAATTTTATCTAATAATGTTGAACTGAGATATGCCCGAATTCTTCAGTCGGGTTATCTCGCTAAATACAATTATAAATTTTAAACAATACCGGCTCATTCGAGGACCCAAACACGTGGCTTTCGGGACAGGTATTTCACTACAAACCCCCTTACTAACGACGGGATCGACTCGACAATTAATAATCACTCCTAATGACAATTTATCTGAGCCAGGAGACAACGCGACGTGCGGATAATAATTCAGCTCAACTTGTGAGTACTCACCAAAAAGGGACTCGAACCAAGGCGCTAGATCCACACTCCTTACACTATGCGGGCTCCCGCGTGTCTCCAATTTTTATTTTTACCAAAAACTATGAGGCCTCGTGTCCGATCACGAGGGCCTCTCAAGCCGTTTTCTCAAAATTTACAAGTCCCTCTACTCGCGGCCGATATTACAGGGCACCACCCATGCGAGTAAGGGCTATGATCTATTACCAATAATCAATATTCTGCTTTTGCATTTTCTTTACTACCTGTCCCCATACCCATCGTTGGACCTTGGTCTTGAGCACTGAAACAAGCTTATAATATGATTAAATACATTATGGTAAAGATCTACGGCGATAAATACATAAATAATGAAATAATAAAACTATAGATAGTTCAATATAATTTTCTGAAACAAAAGTCGAATTAATACTTAAGAACTAATAATAATAATACATAAATTCTCAAATATAGACAATAGTAAAGAAAACATAATAAATAAATTAGTCAAAATAATACAAGATAGTCAAACCCTAGAGACACACCGAGTGTGGATCTGTTGCCAACACTAGGCGCAGAGAGGGACGCACACAAGAATAAAATTCGTGTGACACAATGACGCAAAATTTTTTTCTGTAATATATTTAACAAAAAAATTATTGACGCAAAATTTATTGACGCAATGACGAAAAATTTCTTCTGTATATTGTGGTTATTTTTTATCGATTGATATAAAAATAGAGATAACTTACGACCCCTAAAGAGTTTCAAAAAATTAATTGAATAAAATCAACAAAAAATTTGATCATTTACAAAAAAATTCTATAAATATTTAAGCCATTAATTTTGGACACTATAAGGATGAAAATTGTTAAATCCATGATAATCAATTTCATAAAATATAAGTTTGCGATAGGTATTGAGAAAAGAGAATATCTAATTGTAATCAAAATTAAAAATTTAAGAAAACTTTTTAAAATGTCATTGTTAATCCCATCTTCTTGGTCAACTGCTATAAAGAAGTGGTTGTAGCTAACAAACAGAAATATTTACTGTCACAAATCAAGATAACATTCATTAAACTTATTTTTTTTTTTAATTTTCGTTATCACAGTACATTATTATGATAATTATTATTAATACATCTGATTTATTAGAAAGGTAGCAATTTATAATATTTAATCAAATATTTTACATTTCTAGTTAACAAGTTCTAGAAATTACATTAAAATTTGTCGAAGTTAATATTTATCTCATCAAGTGAACTGCTGTCTTTAACAGCTAAGTTTTCTTCGCCTTCTTCTTCTTTTTCCTCTTCTTCTGCCGGCCTTTTTTCTTCTTCGTCTTCTACTACGTGTGTCCTTTCTTCTTCTTTGTCACTATTTTTATTTTCGATGGCATCGCTTACTTCTGAACTATTATCGCAGCTTTGACCATGACAAAACTTACAGAATTGATTACATTGCAAGCCGTTTGTTTTGCAAGTACATCTTGCTTATTTACATTTCATCTTACATCCACAAAAAATCTGTAAAGCAGACAGAAAAAGATTAATTTATTTTCAGCAACAAGATAATCAATTGGAAAGAAGAAATTTTACAAATATGATATTATACCTTCTGTGTGGACACCTTAGAACGTCTGTTTTTGACAGTTAATCGTCCTGTATTAATACTTGCTTCATTTTCCTCATGTACTTCATCTTTAACAGTATTTTCTTCTTCATCATCATTATTATCATCCTCATCATCATCATCACCGTCACTACCATCATCATCATCATCACCGTCACCATCATCGTCATCTTCTTCTTCATCTTCGTTTTCATCTTCTTCAAGAACGAAAGATGTTGCTGAAGCATTATCACAGCTTTGGCCTTGACAAGTTTTACAAAATTGATTGCATTTCAAGCCACTTTTTTTGCAACCACATTTAGCTGAGAAACAATTGGATTTACAGTTACAAAAAAACTATTTAAAATAAAATGAAAATTACTAATTTAATTTTACCCGTAAATAATTATAAAATAACAGAACTTGATGTGAATTGTAACTTACTTTTTCCATCAATTCCTCCGGTGCTGGTTCAGCTGTTGACATGATAGGAATCATCATGAATAAAGTTCTTCTCCAACCCCATTCGTCCGGATTTAGATTGTTGCCCAGCCACTGTTGGATTTGGTAATACACTCGTTTAGTGTGTTCTCGCAAGGCTGATTCCGTCGGAGGTAAGGAAGCTAAGATGACTTCTTTTTTAAATGCTGCAGCCGATGATGAAAATATATTGTATCTTAAATCACCCAGTGTCAGTTCTTCTTGATTACTTTGACCATACAGATGGAATATAATTTTTTCTGATACAACGTATAGCTTATCAATTAAACGATTTGGCTCATAGAAAATAGATATTAAATCTTGCAGATCAATGTTTTTTTTTCAATAAAGATATAATTTTTTTTTTGCCTTTTTTAAAAATTGCGCTTGTGGTATCACATCCAGCGAATGCATGCGCAAAAAGCAAAAAAGGCTTCAAATTTTTATCATTCTGCGTAGAATAAATTATATTGGCTTGCTTTCCTGAAGTCATTTTATAAAAGTAGATGATTTCGTCGTCGGAGACAAGTGAGATGAGGATAATTAGTAAATCAATATCATTGCCTACTATTGTCACTGATTCATTTCTGCATCTTTTCAAATTGATTGCAGTTTTTACAATTAAAAGATCAGCGTCTTCAGAAGCTACACTTGTGTTAATACCACGTTTTCGGAGGTAGTCACTAAGTAAATCTACAAATTTTTTTTTATTCGCAATATTGGACAGAAATTTTTTTTGGGTTGAGGTCACGAGATTATCTTCGGAAATATCGACATCTGCAGCAACAAATTTTTCTTTTCTACGATATCTTTCATAGGACTTGATTCCAATTATTTCCCTCGAATAGCCGTCAAATATTACCGTCACTTTAGATCCAAAATGCTTAATAATATATGAGTAGTAAATGTTACAAATATCAGAGTACTTTTTTCCATGTGGCCAAACTACACTATGCAATAGCCAGCCACCATCAATCACAAAAATTGATCCTGTAATTATGGATAATGATTGGAGAAATGGCTGAAAAATGTTATACAATTCTGATTTGGCGGTTTTCCTCATTAATCCTTGTTCATCAAATAAGCTGAGAGGATATGGCGATAACTCATATTTCAATGCATTCCGTGTCTCTTCAACATTACCATGAAAAAATACCGATATCCTTTGAATCAATAAGAATGAATCGACAGCAATAAAATCATCACCAATATGCATGCCAGCTTTCGCATTTGCAAGAGTTTTTACCTTGAATGCATTAGATAATGAAACATTATTAACATTTTCACCAACCATCGTAGTTATTCCTTGCAACCCGACTTCAACTGCCATATGACAATTAATAGATGGTCCGCCAATGATTCCAGTAGACAATGATACTAATGACGTTCTAACATCAAATGGATTCCTTTCATCAAGCCAAAACAGGAATTTTTCAATTCCTACTTCATCTTTTGTCATTCTGCTTTTCGAAATATCAACATGTTGTTCACTATTACTTGATTCAATGTAGCAGTATGTCTCTAAACATTCCATAATTTTAAATGCTGATGGCATTGCTATTAAATATTTTGTTACAACACTAGAAGTAACATCTCTTCCATGCTTCAAGTCCGTACCAAAGAAACGATTAAGGGTCTGCTCTATAACCATGTCCGACCAAATTCCAGCCCATGCTTTCTCAGATCTACGAATAGTAAAAAAACCTTTCTTGGTGTATTCATCGAATTCAAGGGGATCCATAATCAACTCAAGGTTCGCCATTTGTTGCAAATAGATTTGAGCATATTTAGCATATTGGTAATGTCCACTTGCATGGAAAAATGGTAACATTTGTTTGACACTTTGTAAATGTAATTCCCAATTACCCAAGCGTTCAGCTTCTAGAAATTGCAGTACAATAACAATACTTTTGAAGTACTGAATCCATAATTTAGATGTTGGACCATTTTCTTCCATCAAGGTCAGCTGCTGTATAAATCGTTCGCACATATCAGTAATAAATGTTTGTTCTTCGCAATCTGTAAGAAGTGGAGGTTCAGAATCCCATGTGCTAAAAAAATTTTTAATGGAATTTTGGAATTCATCCGAAGGGTTTAAATTTCTGCAAATTATGATACCGAGTGCAGTGAATGACATGATATGAGCTCGTAACGCTCTAGCATAAGCATGGCCCGTTAACATTTTCTTCACTGAATCGGCTGCATAAACAGTTGACCATAAATCTTCAATCCCACTCTCAGACAAAATGTAACCAATTGCTCCCGTAAACGACATTAATAAGTGAAAACCTCCAAGACGAACTACGACATTCTTTAATTCTTCGCTATTTGATTCTTCTACTATTGAAAGAGCTTTGGCATATAGTGGCTGATCATATGTAACAAAACATGTTTGTCTATTGAGTTTACGGGTTTCAGCAGCTGCGAAGTGAAAAGAACTGTTCAATGTCGTTAAGTTTGAAGGTGGTCTATTAATGAATGGTAAACAAACAATTTGTGACATTATATAAGGAATCCCAGTCGACAAAACTTCCATATACCCTTTCCATGATGGTACGTTTTCAATCTTGAAGAATTTGGCCCAAAGATACGCTGAATAATAAGTTGATACCGCTGGAGAGTTTCCCACTGAAATATCTTCTATTGCAATATATTGTGATGTTTGTAAAGCCTTAGTATTAAAAGATCCGTGTGGTACTAGTGGAATAATGTGTTTTGACACTAATTCCTGAGGTTTCGGCATTTTCTTGCTCTTAACGGTATTTTCTTCGAAGGTTATAGACCAGTCCGGTGTATAGACTGCTATTCCACCAAGGCAATGAAAAGTCTCTTTACCATCCAACGTTTTTGCGTTGTGATCTGTATTATCAAATACAAATTGTACAAATGGCTTATCACTATTAAATTTCAGAACTGGAAGATTCATAACAGTGCAAGCTTCGTGCAACTGAATGTGATAATATGAATCACAAACACCTAGTTTGCTTAACAGATCAACAATAAGTCTTGAACCAGTTTTTCTGTGGATATATGAACCAACTGCTAATTGTAGAGATGATATAAACTGTTTTGGACGTAAATAACTGACGATGGAATGAGCTATCGAATCTCTTACAGTAAAATTTTCACTGTATTCTTCTGTATCATTCTTGCACAGTAAATTTCCAAGAAATGAAATAAGCAATGGCGGAATTGATGATAAAATATTGTCGAGAAAATTTGATGCAGGAGGATACGATGTATCACGATAATCGTATTTTAAAATTTCATTACGTAGTATTCTAGCAGCCACATTTAAAATTGTTTGCTTTTGTAAATCATCCATTTCATCGGCTTCACCAGTGAACCAATCACTACAAACTTTAGAAATATCAAAAGTTTTATAATAAATGACAGGTTCTTTACCTCGATTATGTGATATAAAAATATCATCTTTATATTTTTCTTTCAACATTCGAAATAAAACATAGTTACTCAAGAGATCATCTTTCATTATATCTTTTAGTTCCCGTAAACTAAACTGATACTGGCAACTTTCTTCAATATGCTTACAGACTTTATCAAAAATCTTAGCTGAATTTTCTTTCAGGGTTGAAATTTTCGGTTCTGTTACTTGCTTATTTAAACTCATATAACAACTGTAATGATAACTTGCTCTACAGTTGACAAGATTTACGCCATCAATGCGATTAATCAAGTCAGTGCTGAAATCATCGTTTTGTCTCCTTGCTATATCCAATATTTGGTGTTGTGTATAGTTATGAACAATCGAATGCGCCCGTTTATGTATACGATCTAATAACATTTTACAAAAAAAACACCGATTAACAAAATCAAAATTCACATTTGTTTGAGTAGTTGACACAGATGGAACACTTGATGCAACTGCTAATGACGTTAGGTTCGATGAAGATGAAACTGCTGAAAATTTTGGTTTTCGTGGAACTGAAGAGGTCGACAAAGGATATGACTTTCTACATTTTTCGTGAAAATTGACTTCACGTTTTGCGAGCCATATCTCACATTTTTTGTCCTATTTCTCAATGCTTTTTGCGATCAAAGTTCTAAGTCCTTTCTCTTTTACCGAAACAGCATTGTCGATGTCATTGTTCAAAATTTTGCCACAAATGCTACATGATGTTTCTTCATTCATGTTGAAATGTATGCCAAGCTCTATAAACAAAAATAAAACGAGATTAATCTATAGTAATAGTAATTAGTAATTAGTAATAATATTATAAAGAGGAAAGATTTGATTGTTTGTTTGTTTACATTGAATAGACTCTGAAACTAATGAACCGATTTGAAAAATTCTTTCCAGAATTTAATTTTTGAACGATTGTTCACATTAAGTATCTAAAATATTTGATATTAATAATTATTTTAGAATTTTTTATTTATAAACGATTACTTCACATTAAAATTATTTCAAATAAAAAATTTAAATAATTATAATACTAAAGTTAACCGACGATTTTAATTTTTCGATTTTTAACTTCCCGCTAAAAATCTCAGATTTTCAAAAATCGGGAAGTTATTGTTTTCATCCCGTTTTGCAAAAATTGAGTTGTCATCAGATCTCGACGTTTTAAAGTCATAGGAAGCTTCCCTGACTACCCCCGCAGTGGTGTCTGTATGTCTGTATGTGTGTGTCTGTATGTATGTATGTATGTGTGTGTGTGTATGTGTGTGTGTGT
>JZSA01006528.1:0-29570 GCA_000956155.1 Cotesia vestalis | reverse complement strand
CCAATCCGGTCAAAATCGGTTGATTCGTTCGTGAGTTATCGTTGACGAAAGAAATCCGAAAAAAGCGTTTTTTTCGGAATTACTCCGAATTTTTCCTCTCTGTCGATATAAACTCAAAAATTTTTTTATGAAGCTTACAAAACTGCGTCGAATGCCGCCAACCAGGTGAAAATCGGTTCATTCATTCAAAAGTTATTGCGATTTGAAAATTAAAAAAATAGTGTTTTATCAAACTTTTGAGCTCGAAGAGCTCAAAAGCATACAGAAGCTATTTTTTTGAGCTCGGAGAGCTCAAAATAATACACAAATTGTATTTAAGAGCTCGAAGAGCTCTAAAACGTCATAAGTGCAATTTCAAGCGTTTAGGTATAGAATTGGCGGGAAGTTGCAGGGATGGCCTTCAGGGTCAACCGTTTTCCTAATTTTTTTTTTTAATAATTAAATTAAAACAAAAAAATATTTTTTAAAAATTGCACTTACAGATTTTAAAGTTTTTCACGAGTTAAATTTTTTTTTTAATTTTTTTGTAATCATTTTTTCAATAAAAAATAATTCTAAAAATTTTTAAAAGTTGGCTAACTTAATTTTTATTAAATAATTCACGACAGATAAGAAAACAAAAAGAATTCATAAGAACAATTTGCAGAAAATTCAACGTTCTATAGAAAAAGTTTAGTAAAATTTTTCGATTAAGTTTATACTTTTGTTGCAAAATTGAAAAAAAAATAAAAAAACATGAATCCAACTTGTTACCTCTAATAAATTTCACCATATATTTTTTGTTATCTAAAGTATTATTGTTAGTAGATTTTTAAAAATAATTTAAAATTATAATTTAAATTATAATTAAATTTAAATTTAAAATTAAAAAAAATTTTTAAAATATGAATCCAACTTGTAACCTCCATTAATTTTCACAATATTTTTCTTGTTATTTTAAGTATTATTGTTAGTAAATTTTTGAGAAAATAAATTTTTTAATTATATACCCAGTTTAATATTATATATGTAAAAAAGCACGTGCTATTTTATAACCTTATAAATTATAAACACCTAGTGACAACGCGATTTCTTGAAATAAAACAAATAATACTGGAATATTTACCTTTTCCAAATTAAAGATGATAATTCACAAACAATCACAATTGAAATGAAACACACTTCACAATTTTCAAAATGCAAGATGCTCAAAGCAAACTAAAAAACAGAGTTAAGTTTTTGTTTAGAATTTACTTGGCATAAATGGAGAATACTGTAAACACACAGAGGCCCATTGAAAACAACTGACGCGTACGCGTGAGGTCGGATCTCTGTAGTAAGAAGCAAATTCGCTGCCTCACAAAATATTTTTCCAGGTGAATTATTTTATACCTGCTTGAAAAGGAAAGGTAAAAATAAAATTCAAACGCGTATATTTAATTTACGACATAATAATAAAATTTATAAAAAAAAAAATAAATTTTTTCGAGAAAAGTCGATGTAAAACGAAAATTAAAATTTCAATTTGTTATAATTTTGTTATAAACAATTAAAAAAAAAATTTTTTTCTCTAGAATTAAAGATCATAATTTTCTAAGTAATTTAAAAAAAAATTTTTTTGGATTTATCAATTTTTCAACAACTAATGATTTTTTGAAGTTGTCATTATCATCCCTTAGCTTCTAGCCACCCTATCTCGGTTAATTTTGATTTTAGCTAAATGATGAAATATGTCATTTTGATGTAAAATTTTATGTTCTACAACTTTCATGAGAGGTTTTTTCTTCTAGTACTTACTGTTTCCCTAAAATTTCAAAAAAATCAGTTTTTTTATTTTTTTTCACCCCTTCTCGGGGGTGAATTAAAAAAAAACTTTCATAATTCGTTTAGAAATCTTTCAAAGTAAATTATATCAAAAGTTCATGTACTTATCTCAAAATTCGTTTTTAAAGCCTTATTTTCTTGGACTAAATACTGGTATGATTCATTGAATTTTTATAAAGTTTGTATGATTGATTTTATCTTGGTATCTTTTTGTGATTTAGGTATTTACAATGGAACTTGTGTTTTAATCGAAAAAGAACTTGGCAGAAAATTAGTATGGCTTCCATGTCTCCATCACTTAATGGAGATTATTTTGAGAGGAGTTTTTGAAGTTCTTTTGAAGACGACATCGGGTCCTAACGTTCCAATATTTGTTAGATTTAAAAAATTCTGGGACGAAGTTGATCAATCCAAGTATAAAAGTGGAATTGAGGATGAAACTGTAGCAAATACGGTGAAAGCACAGTCGATTAACGGTTGTTTCACGGTCGTTTCACCGTATAAAGTCCGTTGTTACCGGGCGAGTTGTCAGTCTGCATCGGATACAGTTGTGAACGATATTCACTGTGAATTAACAAAATATATACGGTGCAAACGCAAGTGAATCTACGATGTTATGACCGACACCGTACGCTCAATATACTGTCGAAATACGGTGATTTTACGCTACTGTCACGGACAATAAAATAAAAAAAATACTTCGGACAGTCTAGACCGGGACTCGAACCCGGTTCATCTGCTCGCGCGCCCGCAACTTTACCAGTTAGGCTATCTGCGACGTTGCTCGTAATGCTAGATTCAGTGACATGATAAGGTGTCAAAACCAAGTCATTTTTTGATTGTACAGATAAAAATAGCTTAAATAAAGTTATATTTTTTCCATGACTTCATAATAATAATCGTAATAAATGATTAAAATTTTTTATGATTACGGAATTTTTCATTTCCTAATTACGGTGAAATTATTAACTGTATAAAAAAAGATCTGGAAAAGAAATTGCTAAAAAAAAGTATCTCATCATAATTTTTCTTGATAACAAATAATTTTTCCGTAATTTCGAAATTAAAGTTTTCATCTAAAAAAAAAAAAAAAACTCAAATCATTAATAAAGAATTCAAATTTTGGAATTACGGTGAAAATATTTGACGTGCAGAAAATATGTTTATAGTTAAGTTGAAATTAAATTATAATTTATTAAACAATATTGATTATTATATTTTTCACAATCAAAAAGTATTATAGTTTCTCATTTAAAACTATGAAAAAAATTCAACACTTGTAAGCCATCAACTCTTCTGAAAAGTATTGAAATGATGGATCTCTGTTGATTGCCTATAGTCTGATTAATTTTTTATGATTTTACTTTAAAATAAACAATATTTCAATAATTTATGTTGGAAGTAACGCCTAACCGTCTTACCCCATTAGTAGTGGGGTGGTCATGTGATGTCATGATCCCTGCTTAAGTTGAGATTTGAGAACTGTACCACCACTTACTTCCGATTGAGTTTTGGTAACGTGCGGATGCACATATTAATAAATACTCTTAACTATTAATTGGTATTGTTTATTCAAAAAGGCCCTACCTAATTCTAACAGGTTATGAGCCTTACACGTGTCCACTGCGCAAAATTAATAAATTAAAACTACTAAAATTTTAAGCAATAAATAATTATTACGTTTAATAAGAAACTTTGAAGTTCTCGAGAACATAAGTGACTAGCGTGAGGTGAACTGTTTAAGTGAATTGAAGTGAATAATCAAGATCTGAAGTTTTGAACAATTCAAGTTTTGAAAAATTGCAGAAATGTCAGAAGAAACATCTTCTGTTGGAAACTTTGACCATGACAACGGTCAACGTAAGTAATATGAAAGAAAATTTTTCATAATTGAGATGTGTCAGAATATTTAAGAGATGAGCATGAATTTTTGAGAAGCGAAAAATACATACGTAATTTTAAAATTTAAAATTAATAAATTTGGCAGAATTTTTATTTGTTAACTAGGAAGGAATATTGTAATATTCCTTGCCTGTTAAAATGTTCATGTTACATGTTGTATATAGAAGTGTTGAAACCAAGTTTTATTACTTTCGAGAACTATGTAACCTGAAACGTTACACATGGGGCCAAGCGCACATGGTAACAGCATCGAACAATCGTTGGGTTGTTGGATATTTTGAAAAGACTGAGATGCGCCTTTGTTACTCAATGTTTACTTTGAGAAAAATATTGAGAGTGACTTCATACGTTTACGAAGATTAAAACTGGTTTAAATAGAAATTTAAACCAACGTTTAAATATTTAACTTGTACCCAAATAGACGCGGTTTATTTATTAGATTAAATTATGAAAAGTTAAATTGATTTAACGAAATTTTATACTTATTTATAAAAAAATGTTAATTGTATAGAGTTACAATTCTTAATTGTGTGCACACAAATAAATAAAAAAAAAAAAAAAAAAAAATATTAATAGCTATATATATTTATCTGCAGAAATCGGAGACGAGGAATTATTTAAAAAATTTCTGGAAAGATACAAAAAAGTTTTTTAATTTGAACAAAACCATCCTGGAGAGGAAATATCACTAAATATTAGTGGTGAGAGAGTGTTATTTCATGTTGAGACGCGTGAGGTACCTTATCAAGCAGGTTGGTTGAAAATCATAAATTTTATGTACATAAAAATATTGAGAATTAATCCAATTATTTGGATTTTCTCACTTAAAGTCATCTAATTCAAAGTTAATTTTTGACAATATTGAATAATAATTAACTTGTATGTTCAAAAAATAAATACAAGGTTTTACTTTGTGATTCATGTTTAGTGATGGATGCTGTGCATTCATTTACTTCGTGAATTACTGAAGCGGTTGTATGTATGATCTTGTGTTCGGATTATATATATTACTGCTTGCTTTAACCTGGCCATACTTGTAGTTCAGTCAACCAGGCTTAAGGCATAGCTCCTGGTATAAGAATATTATTAATTAAAAATTAATTCGTTTAACAGATAAAAGCAATATGAACGAGGACGAGTTGAGAGCCGCTATTAAGTGGATTGAGAAACAAGAAGGAGATGGTCCTTGGGTAGTCTCACCAGGAGATGATGACCAAAAATCTGTGTCTCAGGAAGATGAGGAGACATTATTAAGAGATGCGATTGAGAGTGGAGATGAGGCCGAGAGAGAGAGATGCGAGAAAAAGAGATGTGACAAGGAAAGTACTCTGTTAAACGAAACAGACTTATCCCAAGGAGGTAAATCTTTACCATCAATTAAATTTATAGAGTCAGTTAATCTTAATTATAAAATTAAATCAAAACATTTTTCCGTTTCTAATATAGTCGCAAAAAATAATGGAATTGAAGCGCTATCTGGTACTGCTTCACAAATTGTGGAGAGTAACACTAATAAAGACGAAGTGTTATCTCTGGTGAGGCAATTTTGCGAATCCTCTACCAATATGATGAAGCAATGCCAGGAATCTCTGTTAGGCGCTCAGGCAGCTGTTGCTAAAATGGAAAAAATTCAAGGTTTGATTATTGACGAGTTCAATAAACAAAAAGATGTTTTTGTTAAACAAACAAAAACCCTTGAAGACAAAAATAATGAGATCCGTAAGCAAATAAGAGATGTGAATAATGAATGCAGTAAAATGCATGAGCATTATCAAAAATTAGTTGATAGAGATGAGAGCAGATCGAACGGTGGTACTTCTAGTAGTGAACTTGGAAAATTAAAAAATCAAGTTTCTAAATTAGTACAACAAGAGTTTAAAAAGTTAAAAGTAGATAGAAGTATTAGCGAATTTCAAAATTCTGACAGTTTAGCAAATAAAATTAAAGAAACATTAAAAGTAGAAATTATTAGTAAAGATGGGGGTATGAAACGAGATTATAAACTTACACCAAATACAAAGTTTGAACATTTTTATGATCTTTTTACATCAGAATTGAGAGTTCATGAATTACTGTATGTAATTGATCCGACTAGCGCTCCACGCAGAGATCTTGATACTGATATTATTGAAAAACATAAATTCAAAGTTCGAGATATTTTAGTTAATCATTTAGATCATAAGTATCATTCTCAAGTTATTGGAATAAAAGATCCGGTAGAACTTTTAAATACAATTAAAGACCTTAAGAAAACTGAAAGTAATAATTCTTCAAGTACACTCAGAAGACTATTACAGAGTATATGCAATATTATCCAAATAAAGAAAAAGCTTCAGATTTTATTGAAAAATTTGAAGATGTCGTTAGAAACTATGGAAATTTGTCTGGTATTAAGCCACTGTCAGAACTTGAAAAGAAAGACGCCTTTTATAGTGCTATTATGACCACCGTTCCTGATGTTCAATCAGTTGAATTCATGACAATGTCTTCGACTGGTCAAGGGCTTAGTTATGAAAAATTAAAACTTTTCATATTACAAGCAGAAGCTAACAAAAACCATGCAACAGCGTCTGAGACCACAGGAACTGTAATGCAAGCTCATCAAGGACGTGATTGCTTAGACAGATGTTATGAGTGTGATGATCTGGGTCATATAGCAATTCATTGTCCATGGAGAGGGACAGGACTGAAAAAATGTTATGGGTTAAGACAAGTGACCAACCATAAAGCAGCCGACTGTCCTTTGAAGAAAACAAAACAATCACATGGTGAAAGAGGTAGAGGGTATAGTCGTGGTTTCGCCAGAGGACGTTCTAACGCTATGAGAAGGTCGAAAGTTTTTCAAAATACCGGAAGTCAAAATTGGAAACGGAAGAATAATAATGAGAGAGGCGGAGATGCGAAAAGATTCAAATCCAATCGAGGAAGAGGAGGTTATAAAAATTTCCGAAACAATGATAAGAGGATTCAACAGAATTCAAAGGAGAAAGACGTAGGTGCGAATTTCACTGAAACTAAACAAGATAAAGGTAAGATGTCTTTTGAGAATCTTCCAACTAATCATAGTCAGTATTATTTACAACAGTCCGATCTTGATGATATCAGTTGCAAATTTAAAGATGTTTCTGAACAAAGTAAAATATTTACAAAATTTCTTGCCGATTCGGGTGCAACAGAACATTTAACTAATAGTAAAATAATATTTAAATCCTTTGATGAATCAGATCACGGTAAAATTAGATGCGCTAATAAAAACGAATCCGCAGATTTAAAAACGGAGGGAGCGGGTAAAGTCGAGTTTTTATTAAATAATAATAAATCGATCGAAATAGAAAATGTTATATATGCAGAAGCTTTGTCCGAAAATTTATTATCACTTAGAAAATTTGCAGAAATGGGATTTAGTATTTATCTAGACAATAAAGAAATTGACATTTTTGATCCTGTTTCAAATGAATCATTTATTACTGGAGTTTATAACAAACCTTATTGGATAATAGAATTTGAAATTAATAATAGTCAGAGTAATGATGGGAATAGCTTTATAAATAGAAAAATAATTGCAAATCTAACATCAGATAGATCGGATGGTTGTAATGAAATAAGATATAAAACGAGGAGTGTAACTGCGAAAGAAATTTTAGAGAAGAGTGATTCAAACACAGTCGAACAGGTACGAGATGAGGTTAAAACCGATATTAATTCTAGTGGTGATAAAGAATGTTATGATAATGAAAGAGATGAGTTACTAGTAGAAAAGTTACATGTAGATAACAATGACTTGGTTGTAGAATCTGAAAAGGTAAAATCCGTAGTAGAGAGTGAAAATAAATTTGTTTATGAAAATTCAAACTTTGATACGTCTATCTGGGATAGAAGATTTCATGATATAGATGAATTACCTATTGTTGAATTATCAGAGAAAGAGTCTCCATTCGATGAAAACTACAAAAGTTTTGCTAAAAATAAAAAGGCTATGCTTTGGCATGTAAGATTGGGTCATGCGTCTATTAGTTATTTAAAAGCTCTTCAGAATAAATTTCCCGAAAATGCAAATCTTAGAACCGCGATTTTCGATGATACTATTTTAGATTGCGAAGTATGTATGGTTGCGAAATTCAATAAAAAACCATTCAACTCAACACGTCGACGGGCAACTGAACCTCTTCAAATAATTCATTCTGATACTATGGGGCCTATAAGTCTGATATCTCATCCAAAAGGATATAAATTCATTTCAGTTTTTGTAGATGATTATTCTAGACTAGCAATGGCATATCCAATGAAAGCAAAAAGTGAAACGGGTCACTGTTTTGAGGCTTTTGTAAGAAGTGCAAGAAATTTATTAGGTAGAGACGCGAAAGTATGCTATTTACGTACAGATCAGGGTACTGAGTATACAGGGGGATACACGCTCGAGGTGTTAAATACTCTAGGAACAGAACAACAATTAGCAAGTCCTGATACACCTGAACACCACGGGGTAGCCGAAAGGTTCAATCAAACGATACAAAAGAAAGTAAGAGGCTACATGTATGATGCGAAATTACCTGAAAATATGTGGGATCTGGCTTTAAGTGCTGCTGTATATGCTTACAACCGAACACCTCACAAGTCTAACGATATGATAACACCTTTACAAAGGTTTGCACCGAATCACAATTTTGACATTAATCAATTGAGACGTTTTGGTTGCGTAGCATATATTAAAGTACAAAGAAAAACTGGTCCTAAGTTTAGGTTCGAAGGGAGACGCGTAATTTTGGTAGGATATACACCTACTGGTTATCAGTTCTTGAAACCAGAAGAAGGGAAATTTTATGAAAGTAGAGATGCTCGTTTTAATGAAAAACTGGTGTATGGTGATAAGTATGATAAAAATGGTGTGAAAGATTTGCCGGTTGAAAAATTATCAGTTAATAAAGAGAAGTGGTCTGTTGAATTTAATAAAGATAAGTTAGAACTTTTAAAATCGGAGGGAGAGACGAAAAGAAAGAGAGGACGACCGAAAAAACAGCAAATTATTTTAACAGATGCGAAAATTAATAACGGGAACTCAATTAAAGATAATAGTTTTTCGGAAATAATTGATGTGAACGATAAAATTGATGTTGACTTAGTTTTTGGTGAGAGAATAGATTGTGAAACGAGTGAAACCCAGGATAAAATTTGTCATGCAATGTTAGCGGGTATTCAACAAGATCCAATATCTTTTAAAGATGCTATGAAATCAAAAGAACGGGAATGTTGGCAAAATGCTGTGAGAGATGAGCTTAATTCTATGAATAAAAATAGTGTGTGGACATTAGTTGACCGACCTATTAAAATGAAAAACGGTAAAAGATTAAATATCATAGACTCTAGGTGGGTTTTCAGAAAGAAAATTGAAAATGACAATCAAATCAAACACAAAGCGCGATTAGTAATTCGAGGTTTTAAAGATAATAATAATTATGATCTCAGAGAAACCTATGCCCCTGTATCTCGATTGCCCTTGATTAGATCTGCCTTTGCTATAATTAATAAATATGATTTAGAGACTTGTTATCTTGATGTAAAAACTGCATTTTTAAATGGCATTATAGATGAGGAAATTTATATGGAAATTCCAGAGGGTGTGAGTGTTACACAAGAAATTAGGGAAACTATGGTGTGTAAATTAGAACGAGCTCTATATGGTTTACGGATTAGTCCTAAAAAATGGAATGAGAGATTTACTGAAGTGGCATTGAGTGTAGGATTAAAAAATCATGAAATTGAGCCATGTTTATTTATTTGGAGTGAAAACGAAAAGATTCTTATTTTAATACTATACGTTGATGATATTATCTTAGCTTCTAACGACAAATCTAAAATGGTTGAGGTAAAATTAAAACTTAAAAAGGAATTTGAGATGAGTGATTTGGGTGAACCAAAAGAATTTCTGGGAATTTCAATACATCGAGATAGACAAAGTCGAGAAATCATCCTTAGTCAGGAAAAGTATATAAGTAGAATCTTAGAAAAATTCAACTTTAGTGATATGAGTCCACAGAGAACGCCTATGGTTACCACTCAGGTAATTAATAGAGAAAGAAAGTTGAGAGAAGAAAATATAAATGATAATGTGTTAATTACTACTGAAACAATTAAAAATGTTCCTTACAGAGAAGCGATCGGTAGTTTGCTATATTTGGCCGGGGCAACTCGACCAGATATATCCTATGCCGTTAATGTATTAAGTAGACATCAAATTAATCCAACCGAAAGCGATTGGCGTATGGTTGAAAGAGTGTTCAGATATCTGAAAGGAACCAGAACCTTAGGATTAAGGTACACTGGTGAGCGAAATGATATACAAGCATACTCTGATGCGAGCTTAGCAGATTGTAAAGGATCTCAAACAACTTGTGGGTATGTCATAAAATTGTTTGGTGATACAATCACTTGGCGGACTCATAAACAACCATATGTAGCACTGTCTACGTGTCAAGCAGAGTATGTAGCAATGAGTGAGGCGTGTCAGGAATTGATAGCTATAAGTAATTCACTTAAGTTAATTTTGGACAGAGTATTTTATCCCATAAAATTGTGGTGTGACAATAAAGCTGCCGCGTCGTGTGCGAAAACTAGCGGGGGTAATAAATTAAGACATATGACAGAGATACGAGAACATTATGTAAAAGAATGTGTAGCGCGAAATTTTGTTGATGTTGAATGGATCCCGTCAAAGAATCAGATTGCTGATATATTCACAAAACCTCTTGCGTTTGACCTACACAAATACTTGACTGATAAATTAATAAATGCTAAAATGGATCAATGTTAAATTATTGACTGTTCTGTTTCAGGAAAATAAACTCAAAGACTCACCGGATTGCCATTGTATTATTCCGCCTTAGTAATATTAATTGAACAATTATTATCATTCTTAGTAGCCAGAGATATGTAACTTTTAGATAATAAGAAAATCTATGTATTTTATATAAATCATTGTAAAATGGTGAAAGACGGCTAGACGGGAGGGAGTGTTGGAAGTAACGCCTAACCGTCTTACCCCATGAGTAGTGGGGAGGTCATGTGATGTCATGATCCTATCTGCTGCGTACAAAAGTGTGGGAATCAATCTGTCAAGTCTTAATCTGAGTTACAGTACAATTTATCGAACGCGAGTTAAATTTAGGTCAGATATTTCTAAGGATCTGAAATCTGAATTTCACAAAGACGACCGTTATGTAGTGCATTGGGACGGGAAAATTCTCAGTGATGTCGCAAGTACGAAAACTGTGGACCGTATTGCAGTTCTTTTATCAGTTTCTGGGGTTGATCAACTTCTCGGAGTTCCAAAAGCTGACGACGGAACTGCTCTCAAACAAGCTTCTGCTGTTATTGACACTTTGAATCAGTGGGAAGTTGCTCCATATGTGAAAGCAATGTGTTTTGATACGCCACCTGTAAATACTGGTATGATTCATTGAATTTTTATAAAGTTTGTATGATTGATTTTATCTTGGTATCTTTTTGTTATTTAGGTATTCACAAAGGAACTTGTGTTTTAATCGAAAAAGAACTTGGCAGAAAATTAGTATGGCTTCCATGTCGCCATCACATAATGGAGATTATTTTGAGAGGAGTTTTTGA
Organism: Cotesia vestalis; assembly: GCA_000956155.1. Lineage (NCBI taxonomy): Eukaryota > Metazoa > Arthropoda > Insecta > Hymenoptera > Braconidae > Cotesia > Cotesia vestalis. The sequence continues at coordinate 18,245 of JZSA01006528.1, read as the reverse complement.
AGTTCTTTGGAAGACGACATCGGGTCCTAACGTTCCAATATTTGTTAGATTTAAAAAATTCTGGGACGAAGTTGATCAATCCAAGTATAAAAGTGGAATTGAGGATGAAACTGTAGCAAATACTTTAATAGAAAAAAAAGCTGAAATTGTTACTTTCATTAACAACTGCCTACAGGTACAAATGGTTTATTACTCTTATTGAGACTTTTAAATCTTTAAATTACAATTGATTAATTTGTTGTTTTTTTTTTTTTTTAGATGTCACAGCCTCGAGATGATTATCAAGAACTTTTACTCCTATGTTTAGTGTTCCTTGATAGTTTTTATAAAAAATCATTTTCTTTTAAATGACCTGGTGCCATGCACCATGCGCGATGGATGTCTAAGGCTATTTACAGCTTGAAAATATTTTTATTTCGTGATCAGTTTAAACTTTCAGATCCAGAAAAGAACAATTTACGCAGAATTTGTATTTTTGTGATTTTATTTTATATCAAAGTATGGTATAATTCAACTTCTGCTATCCAAGCACCAAACAATGACTTAGAATTTATGAAGGATTTGATTCATTCTAAAAAAATTGATTCGCCACTGTTACAACGAGCTTGTCAGAAAATGATGGAACACTTGTGGTATTTAAATGAAGAATTGACCACAATCTCATTATTTGACGACAATGAACGAGGTGTTGCTTTGATTGAGGAATACAACAATTACCTCACAAAAGATGAGCAACAACTGCAATACTTATTGCAAGTAGTTCGCGAACATCGGCAGAGATATCCCAATTACAATAAGACAACTCTTCAACAAGATTAATTTCATGTAAATGTGTAAAAATCATTTTTAGACAAAAAAAATTCATATTTATGAAAAGTAATACATTTTTAATTTGTTATAAGTTTTAAGGAATTAATATATAATATTTATTAGTCATGAATACATACATGTTAAATAAATTCACTTGTCTGTTGGTCTGAATTAAGAAAACGCAAAAATACGAACAACTCTTCAGACCATGAATAAAATTTAACATATTTTTATGTGCAATCTATTTAAAAATGATTTTTCAATAAAATTACAGCAATCTTTAATGACAAAAGATAATAGTTTTATTTTTTTAAACTTCAAGACCTTAGAAATAAACTTTCAATTCATTTTAAGACCTTGAAACTAATAAAATTCGGAGGATTATAAAGAAAACGGCTAAATTGATAATGAATTTAACTTTGACCTTGAATAACTTTTGAATGAGTTGAGTAATCGAAAAATGATTTCAGAGCTTTTTTGTAGAGCGTTCAATTCTCTACAAAAACATTCCATCAAAATTCCAAAGCAATCGATGGTTAATTGGTTACAAAAATCAGAACAAAAAAAAAACTTTTTTCTTGTGTTATTCTTATGGGAAATCGAAAAGTGTGCGGCGGACAACCTTAATATTAATATTAAGGGCTCATATTTTCACAGACCTATTTTGGCATCTAAACGAAACTTTTGAGCCTGGTTCCAAGAATAAAAAAAAAATTTTTTTTTTTTTGAAACGCCCTAATTTATATATATTACGAACAATAGTGGACCCAACTTAGAACCTTGAGGTACTCCATGTTTAACAATTATTTCATCAGATACGCAATCATTGAATTGTACTACCTGTTTTCTATTGTTTGAATAAGACTTAAACCAATTTAATACAGTGCCACCAATTCCCAGTTTATTTAAGATAGTCAACAGTTTATTTCTTTTTATCGTTTCAAATGCTCTTGGAAAATCGATAAATACGACTCCTACATATAAACCATTATCAATATCATTTCTCCAGTCTATCAAGGAACACTGCATAGCTGTTTCACATGAGTGTTCCTTTCTGAACCCAGATTGTTCCTCATTCAAAACTTTATTTTTTTCAATAAATTTATCTAACTTTGACTTAACTATACTTTCTAAAACTTGTTTAATTACCGGCAGTGTATTAATCGGTCTAAAGTTTGTTATTTTTATGCTATCTTTTATTTTTTGTATCGGTACTATCTTAGATGCCTTTAAAGTATTAGGTACAATACCAGTTTCTAAGTATTGATTCATAATATCCAACATAATATTCTTATCAAAATTCCATAGATGTTTTAAAATTAAAGAATTTACATCATTACTAGCGTACCTGACAGACGTTGTCCTGTCTACACGTCTTTAATTTGACACTGCGATGGTAGCGCCGTCTGTCGGATCCAATGTAAAATATTCCAAAATCAACAACTACTAATAAATTAAAAATTAATTAAAAAAACATTGTCCATGACGATTGATTCATAATATCCAATATAATATTCTTATCAAAATTCCATAGATGTTTTAAAATTATAGAATTTACATCATTATTATATCCTTTCTTATCATCTAAGCTCTTTATAATCTTATCTACTTCATCAACATACACTCTATCAAATATATCCCACTTACGATTACTACTATCATTATTAATTACATCGTTTAATGTAATATATCCTATTTCATTGACAATTGTATCAATACTTTCAATAAAATAATGGTTAAATTTATTGGAGATTAGTAAATTATCATTTAAAACTCTACTATCACATTCAATACTATCAATGGTATTTTGATCTTTTTTATTTCCTATCAATTTCTTTAATTGTCTCCAAAGAATTTTTCCATTATTTTTATTAGCATCAATAGTTTCATTATTATAATTTCTTTTTCATTTTCTTAATTCATCTACAATATTATTTCGCAGTCTTTTATAATTATTAATATCTTCTTCAAGTCCGGAATTTTTCGATATAAAAAATAAACGATCTCTCTCCTTTATTTTTTTAATCAAATCTTTCGTGATCCATTTTTTATCATTCAATTTTGGTTTAAAAATTTTTTCTGTTTTTGGTACGACCATATCACGAGCATATGTTACACAACTATTAAATTTATTTATAACTACATCTAAATCATCATAACTATCTATTTTATATTTATCAATAAAAATATCACAAAATATGTCTTGATTAAATTTGTTAAAATATCGTTTTTTAATCACTTTTAGATTTTTATTTTTTCAATATTATAATTTGAATTGATAATAATAATTTTATGATCTGACACCCTTGGTGTGGGTAGCACATCAATAGACAAATCTACATTTGAAAAAACAAGATCAATTATTGTGTCCGACGTAAATGTTGATCTTGTGGGCACATTGACTAACTGCTTAAGTCCGAGCAATGCACATTCATTGACAAAATTACTTGCGTAACGATTTCTGCTACTACCAACGTCTAAATTAAAATCGCCTACTATTATAATTTTTCCTTTATCCACATAGTGTTCTATGACGTCATTATTGTGACATCGTACTGACATTAAATTTTACTTCAATATGACGTCATTCTGGTGACTCCAATGTTACGTACATGATATGTCATATACCGTCATGCGGCGACGTCAGATCGGAGTCATATGTTCTGACGTAAAAGTTACATAAGAATTCAATCATATTCTTACATAAAGTATGAGTCAAAATTTTAATATAAAATTGACGTGATAATTCCATCATATTCTTACATAAAATATGAATCAATATTTTGACATTAAAATGACGTAACAATTTCATCATATTCTTACATACAATATAAATCAATATTTTGACATTCAAGTGATGTAATAATTCCATCATATTCTTACATAAGATACAAATCAATATTTTGACATTTAAGTGACGTAATAATTCCGTCATATTCTTACATGAAATCTGAATCAATATTTTGACATTACAGTGACGTAATAATTCCATCATATCCTTACATGAAATATAAATCAATATTTTGACATTAAAGTGACGTAATAATTCCATCACATTCGTACATAAAATATGGATCATTATATTGATATAAAATTGACGTAATGATTCCATCATATTTTTATATATATTCCAAGCCCAAATTCTGACTCAAAAGTGACGGCATAATTCCATCATACTCATACCTAAGGAACAAATCTTAATCTCACGTAGAACTGATTTAAAAAAAACATATCATAACATTAGTTCTACGATCTATATTACGTCAAACTGCCATAATAATAAACTTACAAACTTAATATAAAAGTATTAATATTTATGATTATATATGTATATTTAGTATTTAAATCGAACCTACTATAATTCCAGTATAAATGCAGTATCATTGAGATTCTCTAAACTAAAAAGATTTCAAATGATTTTATAAAGGAAAGAAAATAAAGAAATTTTTAAGCTAGTTATTATATTGTAACAAAGGTACAATTATAAAATTATTACAGTTTGGATAGGAAAAATATAAACATTTCGACTTGATAGAGTTCATTCCAACAGTTGTTGATTTTGACGTGCTGTTTCTTTTTATAGAGTAAATACATAATTTTTTAGAATCACATGGTTCGAAAAAAAGTGAATCAAAAGTAAAAAAATATTGGCCTTGAACTTTAACTTCATTATTTGTATCATCAATTCGATTAATAATTAAAATATTATCGTCACTTAACAAACAACAGTTTTCATGTTTTTTGTACTTATAGTAAAACCATTAAATTTCAAAGCAATAATTTTATCATCTTTTTTTTAACTTCTAAATTTGATCTAACAGTGTTTTTAATGACTGGTAATAAATTTTCTTCGTGTACACGATTCACCACTTGTTCTAATGGTTTTGGTGCGTTCTTCACTTTGATTTTTATAGTATACATGTAATTATTTAATTTAAATGTACTGAAGTTATCTAACGGTCCAAATTTTTTACAGTCACTTGCTAAATGAATTGAATTATGAACATTATAAGATACTAAGTTTGATCCATACAAGTTTTTATATTCTTCTACAAACCATCTTAATAATAGATCTGCATAATCATTTTACACTAGGTATTTTTGAGGATCGCATTTAATTCTAATAGCAACACTTAAAGCCATAAAATGGTTGTAAGTTTGAGTTGCTAAAATCGTTTTCAATATAATTGGACCTGTATAGAGTAAGAATTGACGACACTTAGTAGCCTTCCATTTTGCAACGGTATCTGAAAGCCTCGGTTGTCTTGCAAATTCAGTTGGAATGCAAGACTTTATGGCCTGTAAACTCTGATTGATGGCATTTAATTGATCATTTGTTAGTCTCTGATTTTTTGGACTATTACTCCAGCGAAGCATAAGTCGCTTCGTTACTCCTAAACATATTAGGTGCTGGTAGTCTAGAGGAATTTGTGACACCATACCAAAATTCAAATCAAGAAGCAGAGATTCTCCGAGGTGATATTCTTCTTGCTGCTGATTTTTAAACGACTCATCTGTTCGAAAAGGATTATTTATCTCTGGAAAGCTTACATAACCATCCCACTCTCCTTCCTGAATACATTTAGAGCAACCAAAATATCCACTATGGGATTTCGTCAGTGTCAAATATGCTCGAGCCGGGGCATCACAAATGATTGCATGAAGTCGAACATCAATTTTTTTATTGTTAATTATGATCCCATCGTTTTGTAAGTCCTTCATTTCATCAACAAAAGGATTAATGTAAACATTAAAATTGTTGGGCTTAGAAAAGCCATGGAAAAGGCCGATCAAAAATGGTTCCGTATAAAAATCCGCTTCAATCGCCGCTAGCAGAGGCCAAAATTGACTATTAGATGATTTAGAAAACGACATACCGTCACAATTAAGTTGAATAAAAAGAACATCAGGATAGACATCGTAGTATGTATTTAGAGAACGAATCGATCCGTTTTAAATTCCAAAATGAAAATACCAGCCACCATTGCCATGAATAATTTTTCCTGTGACATCACGAGGGGTTTTCATTAGAGTCCTTACATCTTTTTTCAACTCATCTTCATGTCCATGATTTCGAAATGTCGAAATCAAATTATTTGCAGCTTTCTGAGATACACTATTCTCTGATAACCAAAATCGTAAGTCTTCTGACAAACTATTTGCTGTAGTAGACTCATCTTCTCGATAAAATTGTACACATTCTAGTTCATTTAGCTCTTCAGTTCTATTATCCACTATGTTTCGTCGCAAACTCTCCAAAAAGGAGAATTTCCGTAATTCTTTTATATGTAGTTGAATGTTTAGGAATTGGTTCAGGATTTCTATACCTAAAATAAAAGACTCGGTGTTGGGGTGAATAATTATCAATAATTTATTCCCCAATGGGAGAAAACTCTAGCAATCGCTAGAGAAAAACTCCTCGAAGATGTTACAGTTGAAGAATGTATATGTGTGTGTGTGGATGTATATGTGTGTGGTAATTGCACGAGTGTGCAGTGAGGGGTGAAAATTGATCTCAGCCGCCGTTAGGTTATTGAGGTTAACCGTCAACCGTTAGAATATATAGAAAGATCTAATATGTGATTGTGATCAGAAGAGATCGTGTGTTTGTAATCGGAAGAGAATTGACGATGAGTTTGTATATGGTCTGAGATGACCTTTAGACTTAAGTAATGGCTTGATCGCTGGGATCAAGTGTCTATTTGATCCGAGAGGATCAAATTATATGATATTTAAATAGATCCTTGAGGATCTGATTTATTTGTATGATTAAATGATTTGAATAACTATTTGAAATTGCACTTGAATATAATTTTGTAAAGTTTACGCGAGAATTTACAATTTAATACAAATTATTTTCTATAAGTGAAATAAACGTATTAAATATATGAAATTACTAATGCACTTTGTTTCTTGAAATTATTAAATAAAATTGACAATCAAGCAATTATAATTAATTCAATACAATACACTAAATGAAATTAAATTAATGATTACTAATAATAGAATTTAAGTAAGTATTGCAAATATAATTAAATAACAACAACTTTAATTATAATTAAATGTTAAAAACTGAATTGAAGATTTTATTTAATATTAAAACAGAATTGAAGATTCTTAACAAATTTTTAACAATGATATTTTACTGCGTCTAATTTATTCACGTGGATAAGAACAATGGCCGCGATGCTACGCACTAAGTACGACGTAATTTTTACTAGCGTCTTAAATATTTGACCACGAATTAATGTTGAGTTTAAAAATAATACACCAATGTCGAATAAATGAAGTTAACTATGTATGAGAGATGATAATAACTAATAATTAATTAATTTAGCAAATAATAAAACACAAAAGAAATATTTCTATGTCAGAAAGATAGCAGGTATATTGCACTAGTCACAGGTCCCAGTACAACTGACTCGCACATGGCGTCCCCCGGGCCTCGTGCCCCGGGCCGGCCGGTCTTCTTCCCGCTAAGCCATGGTGCGCATGTGCAGCAGCCATTTGACATCGCGTTCATAAGAACAATGATAAAATGTGCCATGAGAATGACCCACGTTAATTATTTATAGATATTTTAAGTTTGAGTATACTCATGAGAGCAAGCTAGTTAATCTCTTTTGTACCGACATCAAACACACTGCCCCCCGTTGCGAATAAATGAGAAAGATAAAACGAGATGTGATGTATGGTGTAATACAATGGTTGTTACATAATTAGATCAAGTATTAATAGGTAATGGACACAGGAGAGTAATGTTCCGTTTGAACAATCCTCGTGATGTACGAATTGATGCAAGCCGAGTAACTCCGTCATCTCCAGGATGAAGTTCGATCACAACGCCTAGTTGCCACATCATGCATGGTTGGTTTTTGTCCATTAACAGCACGATCTGATTAGGTTTGATTTCCCCTTGAGACGTATGCCATTTTTGACGAGTTTGGAGTTCGTGGAGGTATTCCAGATACCATCGCTTACCGAAAATTCCTACCGAGTAAAGGTCCTCCCTTTCCCTTTATCCTTTATTTCCCTAATTCCCAAATTTGTCTATATGGCTGGGGAAGGGGTATACGCATTTCTTGACAATCCGCCGTATCTGGCTTTTCCCATCCAGTAACCAGAATTTGTGACGTAAGGTTGATAAAGTAGCTCGTATACCAGAGTGGTATGAATTTTTATGAGTTTCTCTAATAATTAAATCAGTAACATAATGACGTCATGGTAATAAGATTGGATGTTTTGTAGAAAAGGAGATAGGGGCGTGTTTTAAACGACCACCTACTCGTAATAAGCCGTTTTGATCAAGAAAGGGATTTAAACAACGTAATCTCAAATTTTTAGTTTCTCCAGTATCTTAAATTTGTTCTATCTCATCATGAAATCGTTCTAGTTGAATAAATGCAAGTATTCTAGTTTCAGTTTTTGATTTTTCTTAAACACTCAGAGGCTCATGTTTGAATTGACTTGACTTAAGCATACGTAAAATGAATGAATATGAATTGATGAGGGTTGAATATGATGAAAAGCGTTGGAATAGGTCACTGGTAGATGTAAGCAAGCAATTATTTTTTCGTATACCTGGTAGTTCTGATGGAACTGATTGAATTGAAATTGGCCAGGTATTAGAGTCCTGTGAAAGCCACGTAGGACCCTTGAACCACATTTTATTTTTAAGAAATTCATAAGGTAATTGACCTCGAGATAAAGCAACAAGAAAATTACTCGAACGACGACGGTGGAGTGGTCTGCCGTCGAATAATCCTGTCCATATATTTATATAAACTTAATTATTAATAGTCATACGGATAATTATTGATTTATTGGCCCATCGAATCTCCAACGATGGGACCAATGTCGGGGTTTTAACAATATTGGCTTGAGTTTTATCTTTTTACCTTACTTCAATATTAATTATTCACAGTCTTGTCAATTAATAATCAATTTGCGTCAACACAGAATATTTCAAACATTAATAATATAACCAGTGGTGTTAATCATCATCACAAATGAATTTTAAACTTAACAATTACTAATTTAATCAATTTAATCAATATAATTTCAACATTTCACTCATTATCTAATTGACCTGTGTCAGAACCAAAAATACTACAATAAATGCGTGACAAAGCCGAGCACGCTTTGTTTATGGTTGTAGGCTTTTTGATACACTTTGCACAAAAAAAAATTCAATTCTTAAATTACCATAATAAATATATAATCGTTGTCGACGCCGATAGTAAGGTAAAAAATAAAAAAACATACAATTATTTCATCGATTGATGATCCAGATATCAATAATTAATTATCAAAAGAAAATAATAATAATGCGTGCTTGGGATTATTCCCACGTGGCGACGCTCGTAAAACCAACCTCAATACAACCGTCTACAACTATCTGACTACCGGGAGATCACAATACAACCAAAATGCTAGGACTCACCCAAGTACAGCTCACACGGGTTGATGAGAGGTTACGCAGTTTCAATTACGTGCTCAACTTGCATACAAATTAATTGATTTGATAATTTTCCAATAAATCTTACAAAGATAAAAAAAAATACGTGATGCACGCCACTTGTGCTACCGCCAGAATCTCTCTTTCCCCCGCGGCCCCTCTCCCCTCGCAGCCTCATGCCACGAGGAGAGTCAAATGAACAATTTTGGACATATTTCGTATTGCGAATCTCCCGTCAGAAAATCCACCGACAGTTGTTTTACCATTATTTTCAGGTAATTATATTTTTAGAGTTTAATAACAACAAATCATAAACGATAATTAATTAATTCATATCATAACAACTACAAAAAAATTTACCAAGTGCTTTACGTTAGCGCATGCGCGCTTCTGCTCTAGTCGAGTTCACTTTTGGACCATACTTTAATTAAAGAAATAAAATATAAAAACTCTCTTTCGGCGTCTAACAACCCTCTCATAAATTCTAAAACACACGTAAGAATTTATTACAACAACCAAAATGATGATTATCGATGTATTAATATTTTTAAACTTAAATCAAAACTTAAATAATAATATCACACACTGGGGTCAGCTAAACCAGCTCCCAGTAAGTGTCGGACCCTGGCGGCGCTCGACTCAGCAACCAGCCCGGGAGAAGATGACGCGGGAATTCAAACCAAATTCCCGTGACAAAGAGTTAGCTGGATTATCACACGTTCGAATATGACGCCATTCTATGTCTTTCCCGAGAGCTTGTATTTCTGAGACTCGATTAGATTCAAAAACTTTAAGAGTGTTGGGTGAACGTTTAAGCCATTGCAAGACTATGGTTGAATCTGACCAAAAAATTGTTTTGTTACATGTAAAATCAAATGCAGGATGTGCTTCTTTGTATAATCTAGAAAGTAATTGTGCTCCACATAGTTCTAATTTAGGTATGGTTACATCTTTAATTGGCGCGACTCTAGATTTTGAACAAGCTAAATTGACTATGATTTGACCTTGTGGATTCATGATCGTACGTATAAGCAGGCTCCGTAGCCCATTTGACTGGCGTCGCAAATCCCAAGTGGATCGAAAATTTTTGCGACATCTAATAAGATTGTTCGTTTAGTTATTTTTCTCAAAGAGTCTAGTGAATTCACAGTATAGATAAATTCATCAGTTAAAGAGTTCCAAAAAACACCCAGAGTTTTAGATATAGGATCATCGTTAATAGCACAATCCTAGTCAAGAGTTCTTTGATCAAAGTTATCCAATGTATGTTTATGATTGGAGGCTCACTGACGGAGTTCGAAACCCCCTTTCTTACTAATTGAATTATTTCATCGCGAAATTGTAAAATCTCAGATAAGGAATTTGTTCCAGTTAATAAATTATCTACATACAAATCGCGTTTAAGTATAGTTGAAGCATTTGGAAAATTATGACGTTCGTCGTCAGCTAATATGTTCACTGTACGTGTGGCTAGAAAAGGAGCTGCGGATACTCCAAAGGTAACTCGTTGTAATTCAAAAGTACCAATTGTGTCATTATGATAGTGAAGAATTATTTGAAATTTATGATGGTCCGGATGGACTAAAATTTGTCGGTACATTTGAGCAATATCAGAAGTCATAGCATAAACATAACTACGAAAATAAAATAGTAAACAAGTTATCTTGTACAGTAGGCCCCGTCGGTAGAACTTCGTTCAAGGAGATACCTTTATCGGATTTTGCAGAAGCGTTAAATACAACGCGCACTTTGGTGGTAGTGCTAGATGCTTTTATGATGGGATGATGTGGTAAGAAGTAGCCCGGCTCTTGATCATTTGATACAAGTACCATATGACCAAGGTCGATGTACTCCTGCATTACCTTATTGTATTCAATCTTAAGTTGTTGATTTAAATTCAATCTCCTCTGTAATGAGAGAAATCTTTTATAAGCTTGTTGTTTAGAATTACCAAAATCTACGTTGTCGACTTTAAAGGGTAATTTTACAATGTACCTCCCAGTTGCATCTCGTGTAGTATTAAGTTGATAGTGTGTTTCACAAAGGGAATCATCTAAAGTTCTAGATCCTTTGAGACTAATGTCTTCTATTATCCAAAAACGGGTTAATTGATTTGATAAGTCTAAAAGTTGGCATGATACAGGTTGTGTGTTATTATCATCGTTGACTCCCCCCGCAACAACCCAACCAAGAACTGTTTTCTGAATGATTAAGTCACAATCGTCATGTGAGCGATTTATTTGTCCAATTGACTGCAAGGATAAAGTGGTTTCGGAACCAATAAGAACATCTACTGGTCGTGGAAGATGAAATTGTAGATCAGCAAGAGTTATGTTATTAGGTATATGAATCTTATTACGTGGAAATACTTTATTAGGACTTAGATCGGTAACTTTACCGACTGTTAAAAAGGATAATGATTTCTGAAATTTACTATTTAAAGATTTGCATACTACTTGTACAAAATGTTCAGAGAATGTTTGCATTCCATTAACCGCGCCGATTGGAAAAGCACAATTTTGAGTTGGTAACCTTAATTTGTTTGTTAAATCTTCAGTGATAAAATCAGCAGTAGCACAGGTATCGAGTAAAGCACGAGCTTGAATGAATCTACCATTAAAATCACGCATACGGATGAGAGCGCTCATCATTAATTGAAAACGTGGCATTCTTAGTGTTGTGGTTAGGTTGTGCACGGATAGTCATGTGGTGGAATCTTTGACAGCTGGTGTGACAATAGGTGATTCAGGCTTAGATGTAAGTGCTGTATTATTTTTATTGTGAGAATATTGTTTCTGTGGAGTTTCCGCATAATGCAGCATAGTGTGGTGGAACTTGTTACAGAGTTTACATCGGATTGAGTTACAAGGTCCTTTGTGGTCACGTAGACAGTTAATACAGAGTCGAGAAGATCTAACAAATTTGATGCGTTGGTCAATTGTCAAGGAATTGAATTTCTGGCATTTAAATAAGGGGTGAGTTTGTTTACAGTTCGGACAAGTGTTGGCAGTGGCAGTCATCAGTATTCTGGTCGATGATTCTCCGCGTTGGGTTTGAGATATATTTCCTGGATAGTCATTGCATTTTCTTTTGAAAGTTTGATTTGAATCACGATTGTCATGTTGTGAAAATCAGACAAAGATTTCGTTTGGTGGAAAAACATTGTCGTCTGTGCGTGAAATAAATGAAACTAATGATGTTCAATCAATGCAAGAACATATTGAAAACGAGTCAAGGAACACTGATTTTAAAAACGATAAGCATAATAAAAATCATGTTCCATCTGACTTGGAAATTGAAGAAGATGACGACAATCGCTTCAATGTACTGAATGGTATGATTATTTCCTTGAAATGTTAGAACATTTTGTATATTACTTAAAAATTAGTTTTAATTTATGAATTTCATTGGTTTTAAATAAATTAAGTAAGTGTTTAAGACTTCTGGGCGCACTAACAGTAGACGTGAGAGATCTAAAGCAACGAACGGCAGTTAATAATTTTGGGAATGCGTGTGAAGTTGATTGTAAAACTGTCTTACAAATTAAAAAAGATCTGCCACTGGAATCAAGGGAAGAGGTATATGCCTTCGAAGAAAAGCTGTTAAATTCACCGGATTATTGTCGACAATTCGTAAGTATATGAATGTAATTCAATTATTTATTTTATTGCAGTTGGAATTAATAAATATGTTAGTGATTAATTTTAATTTAAAAATATTTGAGAAGCTAAAAACATAAAGCAACTAAGATAATATTTTCTGTTTATGAATTGAAAATATAAAAATTTATACATGTATATAGCTGAAAACAACTTCAAAACCTTGCATTTGTAAAAATCAATCAATAAAATTAGAATTCAAATCCAGAATTAACTTTTCTATGCAGTTGTATACATGATAAATGTTAATAAGTGTATGTATTATCACAAGATTTATTTTTTTATTCAATATTAATAATATAAAAATACTTATGTAGATAATAACTATTAATCAGATTGGAGGAGCGAATGGTAAAGATTACACAAAGAGAGTACTTGATGCAATATTCTCGCAACCATTTGCTACCGCAAATACTTGGGAAGGCAAAAAGACAAAGTATAAATTCAATAAGTTGAACTTAATCAATATTTGCGAAGGTTAGAAAGATTGAATGTATAATTATAAACAACACATGGCTGCAAACAAATATTTATGCTGATACAATCAAAAATTATGTTTCAGATGTAACATTGAAGAAATTTAGTACTTGGGACAAAGCTGAATTTTCCAAAGCTGGAACTAATTGGTTTCGATTAGGAAATCAGAGAGCAGGTCAACAACCAAAACAAGTTGAAAAGAAAACTAAGCCTCCAAATAATCACAATACCGAATTATAAGAACTAACGAATTTCTCGAGTAAGTGAATTCAAACAAATTCACACTATTTTTAGTCAATGTAAGATTTATACAAGTATATAATCCAAAAAGTAAAAAAATGTTATTTAGGATTAGTATGACTGATTAAAATATTCTATAATTTAACTTGTGATTGTTAAAATTTTCACTTTTTGGATTGTCATGATTACAGCAAAAAGACAAAAAGTTTTTTTTATTTTTAAAATAAAATATTATTGGTGACTAGATAATGAAAAAAAGGCCATGTGATGAATAATCTACACAAGATTTATGTACAAATGTACAATCCAAGGAGTGAAAATATTTTATTTAGTATTAGTATGACTAATTAAAAAACTCTGTAATTAAACTTTTGATTATTGATATTTTCAGTTTTTGGATTGTCATTATTAGGCTAATGTACAGAAAATATTATTTATTTTTTCTTATAAAAATAATTTATGAGTTCAATTAAAAAATGTATACAATACTTAATTAATGAGGAGTTTACTTACCTTATCTTAATTTCAATAAGTTAATGTGATCTTATGTTTAACAAAATAATTGAAGCAAGTCGTTTTTACGAAATTTTGTCAAAGTTGAGTATCAATAAATAGTTTGTCATTCAGAATTAATCATACTCCAATTTAATGTTTACAATTGAAATGCTTAAAGATCGTAAATGAGTTTGTCTGCGAAAACAACTGTCTATTTAAACTTTTTCCATCGCGTTGTCTTTTTTTTTTTATAGTTTACACACATGAGAAATTTCGCCTGGTATTATTTCAGGCGATGCCTTATGTATGATTATTACACTTGTTATATATGATTACAATTATTCGGAAGCAAGTAGACATCACTATCATTAAGTGAATTATAAGTTAAATCTACGTAAGCGATTTAAAAACAACTTGACGTAGCTATGAGATCATTATTATGTCAGCTTAACGTCAGTTAGGTAATAATGATGTCAAGTGGACATCATACGTACGTCGTATTTATTACGTAAAAGTCTTACGTCAAGAAGTGTGAAATAATGAGTCACATGTGATTCATTCGTGACTTATATATTGCGTAAATCTTGACATAGCGTAATATCATTTTGACGTCACTTTAACGTAAATGTGTTTACTGGGAACATGTCCTTATTAAAAAAGAAATATAATATTATTAAAAAAATTACTATATTACTGTAAAAATAATATTATATGATAATTTAACGGTTATTTATGGTTTGATTTTTTTATGTCAAATCAATATAATGCAAATAAAAATATTATAGAGCTATCCTTTATTAATATATTAACATAACATTTGATGAAATATTATTTACCTGTGTGCCCTCATGATTATGATTCTCATTGAAACTTTTAACGGCCAATTTCTTTCGATCTTTCGATGCAATAATCCGTATGAAAGCAGGACAGTCATTTTTGTACGTGCTATAAAAATAAGTTCATACATTAGGACATGTCTATACATCATACGTAGAAAGCCCTGATAAATCCAAGCTGCTTGAATATAAACGCCTTAAAATTTACGCGGCGTGGATTTATTAGGACTTTTTTTTTTGTACGAGTGAATAGTTATTTATAATAAATTAATTTAAATCGAAATTTTAATAAAATTATGTGGAGTAACATTAAGTCACTTTGCATTAACTTACAAAGCGGTAATACGAAGACATTAACTTCACGGCCATGTACAAGACATTAATGTTCAATCAACGTTAATCTATCGAAAATTTTCCAGGTGTGAATAGATACTTGATTATTTGTACATCAATATTAATGGAAATCATAACTATTTTCTAACCAAAAAATTGATATGTAAATCTAAGAAGCATAATTATTCTCACCTCGGGGTCCTCTGTCCAATAGATGTGGTTTTCAGCTGACCGCCTATTTTGAAATGGTCCTGAACAATGTAATATTTAAGTCTCTCAATGTCATCATCACTAGCAAAATTACTTTCTGGTTGTTGACAGACATCTTTTCTAGGCTTAGATCGTAATTTTCGTGAAGCTTCTTGCTGTTGCAATAGTTTACTGTCATTTACGATATAGCAATGTCGTACATGCTGTTGATATTGATCAATAAAAATCTGCATCTCTTCACAACTCACAAATTCTAGTTCAGTCCGCAGGGAAATATTAGGCTATTTGTTTACGACTTTGAAAGTAGATGGTCCAAATTGAATTTTTTATTTTTTTAAATACTCAGAAAAATATGTAGATCAAAGTTTAAAAAAAAATTTTTCGAGGAAATTCAATTGTTTAAAAAATAGCCATTTGGCAACTAGCTTTAAATTAAAATATCTCGGAAACTATGCAAAAGTAGTCGAAACATGTTGCGTATGAAATTTAGAGGATCAAATAAGGAACAAAATGAGACCAACCAGGAGTCTCTACGACTAATAGTTACCGAGATATTAATATTTTAATAAAAAAACTCGCAGCTCCGCTCGAGCGCTTATAAACAAATAGCTGTAACTCCGTGAAAAATGAACCGATTTACGTTTTTTTTTTTAATTTAAGGTATTGTTGTCCACTAAAAGCAAAAAAATCAGCTAAGCAAAAAAAAATTTTTTGGAATTTATACGGACAATTTTCCGATTTTCGAAAATCTGCATTAAAAAATAGTAAAAATAAAAAAATTATAATTTTTAGGTCATTGAAAAATTTTTTAGGCATTGAAGAATGGATTAGAGAAAAAAAATTTGGGAAAAAAAAATTTTTCAATGCAAATTTTCAATGAACAATTTTAAAAAAATATGGGCTTTGACGAGATTCGATGCCCCGCTCCGAGACACTAAGCATGCGCCATTCCCCTCAAGCGCTTGTTGGGGAGAATAGGGGAATAATGATCATAATGCAAGCTGAATAATAGTAATAGTAACGGGACGCTCAGTATTTCCGAGATATTTCTATTTTATTCTTTCAGATTTTTTCCATATGTTTAAACAAATTGTTAATTAACTGTTAGAAAATTGTCCCCACATTATGGGTGTCAAAATACTCAGAATTTTATGAGTATTCCAGATATTCTATCGTGACAGGAACATTTATTTCATAAATTTTTTTTATTTTTTTAACTAAATAGTTAATTAACTTTAAAAGAATTGTTCCCACAATATGGGTGTCGAAATACTCAGAATTTTACGAGTATTCCAGATATCCTATCGTGACAGAAACATTTTTTTCAAAAATTCTTCCCATTTGTTTAAACAAATGTTAATTAACTTTAAAAAAATTGTTCCCACAATATAGGTGTCAAAATACTCAGAATTTTACCAGTATTCCAGAAATCCTATCGTGACTATTAATTAATTAATTAATAGAGCCTTTAACATACGCCGCGTGAATATGGGGTCCTAAAATTCGCGCAGCGTGAATATAAGGGTCCTAACATTCGCGCACCGTGAGTATAAGGCCCATACATTCGCGCGGTATTGATTTATCAAGGTTTTTTTATGTACAAATGATAAGAACATTGCCAATAATTTATATGAGTTACGTTGAGATAATAATAAGTAGATGCATGTACTTTTAGTATATATTTTCAACAATCTATAAAAAATAAATCTTTCATTTTTATTAATAAATAGTTGGATTTATCGGTATTGCTAACATACTTTGTATTTATCACAGGCCCTAGAGATACGCAGCCTGGATTGATACTTACATCCACGCGGAGATGCAAGTATGTATAAACTAAAAAAAAATAAGTACCTTTGAATATTGCTCCGAAATCTTTAAAAAAAAAATAATAGCAAGATAAATTTATTTATAACTAATTTATAATTGAATTCTTATTTATTACCAGCATAATTTTCTATTTAATCCAAGCCTTAGATGTCCGCAGCGTGAATGGATTTAGATGCAGGCTGGTAAATCCACGCAGCGTGGATTGATACTTACATCCACGTGGAGATGCAAGTATGTATAAATTAAAAAAAAATAAGTACCTTTTAATATTACTCCGTAATCTTTGAAAACAAAAATTATATCAATTTATTTATGATTAATTGATAATCTAATTCTGTACTATTGCTAGCTTAATTTGTATTTATAACGAGGCTTAGAGATACGCAGTATAGATCTGAGTATTAATCTACGCTGCTTACCTATGAGAATTGTTATAAATATAAATGATGCTAGCAATAGGTAAGAACTTAATTATAAATTAAACATAAATGAATGGATCTTGATTTTTTTTTTAGAAGATTTCGGAGTAATATTTAAACGTAATTACTTCTTTTAATTTATACATACTTGCATCTCCTTGTAGATGTAAGTATAAATCGACACTGCGTAAAACTAAATCCATTCCCGCCGCGTATCTCTAAGGCTTCTAATTAATACAAATCCTGCTTAGGATGGTAAAGATTTTAATTATCAATTAGTTATGAATAAATTTACCTTCCTATTATTTTTTTTAAAGATTTCGGTTTATTATTTAAACGTACTTGTTTTTTTTTAATTCAAACATACTCGAGTCTCCGTGTAGATATAATAATAATAATAATAATAATAATAATAATAATAATAATAATAATAATAATAATAAAAATAATAATAATAATAATAATAATAATAATAAGC
>JZSA01006527.1:0-10180 GCA_000956155.1 Cotesia vestalis | reverse complement strand
AAATAGTTCCCATGAACATTTTATATAATAGGTAATTATTTACCAGCCACCTTTGACGTCTGACAACCTGTTCAAAATTTACATAATAATTATAAAAACTTAAACTTAGACAATTTTAAAATAATATGCCTTAATCTATTTTCAAATCGATCCGAAAGTTTTAATTCCCAGCAGTGTGCTTGGGTAACTTTTCGGACCAGCTGAGCCGGAGCCCAGTACGTGGCGGACCCTGGCGGCGAAAATATTTTCGTAAGTTCACAAGATAACTATTTTTTGATTATTCATTTTTTTTTAGTGATTAATTACTTATTTGACGTATGAGTGAATAATTTATGAAGATGTCATAAGTAAAATTTACATATTTGTCGCAGATTACATTTAATACTTTATAAAAACGAAAAACTTAACATTTTCACTTTTCACTTTTGAAGATTACTTTTATTTATCTATTTACTTTAAACTCTTATTTCAGTAAATTCATAATTTACAAGAACAAGCATGTATTACTTGAGTATGATATATTAATAAATAATTTATAATGTCTTGCATTAAGCTTTTAATGAATAAATCCCAAGATTTAAATACTAAACCAACAAATGCACTGAATAATCTGAGACCTAATACGTTTTTTTCTATCTTTTAAGATTTTTTTTTATAACACCTTGGAATGTATGCACAAAAATAGGTTATAATATTACAGTGGTCCGCCAGCTGTACAATCATATCATATATAGATGTATAGTACGCGTACACTCTACACATTCTTAGATCGAAATATAAGTACCTTACTGGTGACACACATACTTATAGAGACCTTACACACGCATTGCCCTGTTTCCCGCCTTCTCCCTTTTTTTTTATTTCTGTGAAAATGATCGCACACGTATTAAACGCTATAGGTTGTAAATTACTCCAGCTAGAGAATTATCCCCCTACTACACTTAGGTACAATATGATGCTTTCTGTCACATCCTCAATTTACGTTGGTCTTTACCTGAAATAACTATAACTACAGTCGAGTCGCGTTATGAGTCCGACTTGTTTTCTTTTTCTTTTAACCAGACTCACGTTAATATGAGAGAGACACTAAGAGGGCTCATAACGCGACTCGAATGTACTCCTTATTCTTTATTCCGGCTTATTCGTTTCATAGTATAAGTCTCATAGTGGCCAGATCGCGCGATTTTTTAACCCCCTTTTTAGCGTCATTTACATGAGTGCTAGGCGCGCTCGGCGCTATAGAGGGTGTAAAAAAATCTGACAATTTGGCCACACTGATAAGTCCATCAGTAGTTACTTTCCTTTGTTAGAATTCGCGGTCTATTAATATATATGTGCTATATAATATAATAGTAGTCGTTCGTCTTAACAGTGTTGAATAATTATTTGTTATTATAATATAATTTAAACAACGTATGTTTCAGAAGAAGCTGTTATGTTAATATTTTATTTAAAAACTAAAGAAGATTGATATATAATTTATATTTCATATTATAATAGTAAGGTTTTTTCTAATAACCTATTAAATTATGATGCCAAATAAGGTTAGTTAGACAACTCAATGGAATTTTCCAATATGAATATATCTGTAATGTATAAAGAAAATCCATCGGATAGTATTAAATTTTTCTTTGTAATATTTTCAATATTTTTTGTTTGAAAAATGTTATTACAAACAACGCATCTGATACATTTTTAATCTTGTTATCTTGACAAGACACGTAGTGATCGTGAGTATCAATATAGACGCATTTTATAAAAATAAAAAAAATAAGCATATTATTTTTCTTAAGCCTGTACTTAAGTCTTTTTACTAACAATAGATCAATTTATTTTCAGATGTCTGTTATTTTTAATATTATTTTCTAAATTAAGATTTATTATAAGAAAATTTGGTTAAGGTACCGCATGTGATTTTTTAGATAATATATATTTGTTACAATTATTTATATTATTTAAATATATAAATTTTTTTACGAAAATGAACCATTATAGATTGCGAGCAAGGGTTTGGAACATTAAGTAACAATAACAATTTTTTCAGGTTATTATAATTTATGCAATCATTACATTCAATTCAACATAAAATCTATGTAAATACAGTTACAATCTATTTATATACAGTTACTTATTTGCACTTGTAAACTTTTATCTTTTTTTTTTATTTGTGATTGACGTTAATATTGCATCAATATAGTTTACTTCACTTTTGTTTTCTATTTCATTTTTATTGATTTGCTTTTTTATATGAACATTAAATATAGTTATAGATAAATAGCTATCTGTAAATATTAGTTTTTATTATGTTACTTATCAATATGATGTTTGCAGTTACTGGAAAAAGGCGTTCCTCAATTTCTGGCCGCCATTGGCAGGAAATTTATATTTTATGTTCAAACCAACTATCGGAAGTAGCTGATACTCTAAAAGCGCAAATCGCTAACGGAGATACATCTGATTTATGTAACAATAAAAATTTAGAAAATAATTATAAGTTTAAAATTTAATTAAATTTTAAATTCTACTTTATATCAACAGCCTAAGCTAAATATGGTTTAATTGCTTCAATTTTGCAATTATACTATCAACATTTTTTTATAATTTTCAGCAGTTACGTAAGTTATGCTACGAATTTAATTATGATAGCTATTTTTCAAGCCACAATGAGTCAATATTATATATTGAAGTGACTTTAAGAAATATGTTGCAACCTTTGTTAAATTTGAGATCTATAATAATTACTTTACTTCATAATATTACAGTGAATTTATTAAAGTTCCTGATGAAACATTAAATTTTTATGGTACTATTTTTTTTCACATCTATTTATTAAGAAATTCAATATTGTAAATAAACCAAGCCATGGTTACTTATAAAATTTAATAATGTTCTAAATGTTTAGCGTAGGACTAACAATTGTGTTGGCCATTAGCTGTAAGCTTTCGTTCCGCGAATGCTTAATAAATCCATAATAAGTATGAAGTTAATTAAGTGTCAAATGGGCTAAATTTGTTGACATTATGATACTTAAGATTATTATTGATAAGAATAGAAAAATTTTTTGCCCTTTCTCTCTTTTTTTATTAAATTTATCTTTTTTAACGGAGGAGATATTATTAAAATAGGCTTAAAAAATATACTCGTAAATGTAAAATTTTTTTTTCCTTTGAAAAGTTTATCTTTAATTTGTATTTTTTTTTTTTTACGTAAAATTTTATTTATTATCACTTCAGTGTTTATATATAATGTGAACATCTATATTCCAATGCAGAAATAAGGAATTCGTTTTACAACGACGTTCCTTTCCGGTTTCAATTTTTTTTTAATTGTAGAGAATTTTATTAAGGTACAT
Source organism: Cotesia vestalis (assembly GCA_000956155.1). Lineage (NCBI taxonomy): Eukaryota > Metazoa > Arthropoda > Insecta > Hymenoptera > Braconidae > Cotesia > Cotesia vestalis. The sequence goes on along the minus strand of JZSA01006527.1, from coordinate 6,828 downwards.
GATATCACTTTGTGAAATGTGGTCAAACTTATGATGAGAAATTGATGATACTCTTAAATTATTGGTATCAGTCTTTATAGTCTATAAAATTTTAGAAACGAAGTAGTGATAATAATCTAGAATAATTTCCGTTGCAAGAAACATCATTCATATTATTATTATTTTAAAAATAATTTTTTGTTGTACTCAAGACAAATTAGTACAATTAGAACTTGCTCAGTTATCAGCAATAAGTTTCATTAATCATATAGAATAATATTAACTTTATTTAAAAGTAAAGTAAAAATGCAAATAAAAGGTTTCAAATATTTCGCAGCATATCTCACATTTTCTCAACAGCGCATGCGTCATCATGAAATGAGCTAAAACATAGAAAAGTGCTCCATCGTAAATGCTACAGTTCATGTAAATAATCGCACCGTACTCTAGCGCTTATCAATGGAAATTTTAATTAAAATTCGATTTTAGACTGGAGTTTATTGTCTACTTATAAAATTACGGCTTAAAAGTATTTTTTATAGTTTATGAACATCAGATTTTTGCATCTAAAAAAAATTCAAAATTTAAAGATTTACGTTGCTATAGTTTGTTCTGATAAAATTTAATAATTAAAAATAGATTTAATTATAAAAGTAAATCAAAATTACATTGAAACAGTTTCATTAGATATAACCTATTTTTTTTTTTTTACGTAAAATTTTATTTATTATCACTTCAGTGTTTATATATAATGTGAACATCTATATTCCAATGCAGAAATAAGGAATTCGTTTTACAACGACGTTCCTTTCCGGTTTCAATTTTTTTTTAATTGTAGAGAATTTTATTAAGGTACATGATATCACTTTGTGAAATGTGGTCAAACTTATGATGAGAAATTGATGATACTCTTAAATTATTGGTATCAGTCTTTATAGTCTATAAAATTTTAGGAAAGAAGTAGTGATAATAATCTAGAATAATTTCCGTTGCAAGAAACATCATTCATATTATTATTATTTTAAAAATAATTTTTTGTTGTACTCAAGACAAATTAGTACAATTAGAACTTGCTCAGTTATCAGCAATAAGTTTCATTAATCATATAGAATAATATTAACTTTATTTAAAAGTAAAGTAAAAATGCAAATAAAAGGTTTCAAATATTTCGCAGCATATCTCACATTTTCTCAACAGCGCATGCGTCATCATGAAATGAGCTAAAACATAGAAAAGTGCTCCATCGTAAATGCTACAGTTCATGTAAATAATCGCACCGTACTCTAGCGCTTATCAATGGAAATGTTAATTAAAATTCGATTTTAGACTGGAGTTTATTGTCTACTTATAAAATTACGGCTTAAAAGTATTTTTTATAGTTTATGAACATCAGATTTTTGCATCTAAAAAAAATTCAAAATTTAAAGATTTACGTTGCTATAGTTTGTTCTGATAAAATTTAATAATTAAAAATAGATTTAATTATAAAAGTAAATCAAAATTACATTGAAACAGTTTCATTAGATATAACCTATTGATGATGAATAGAAATTGTAACCAAAATTAAACTCAATTATGAAAATAAGTTTTTGTCTAAGAAGTTTTGTTAGTCTAATAAATAATGATCTGTTGTAAATTGATTATCTTTCCATAGGCTGACTGTTGGAAGTTTTTCGAGTATGAAATATTATTTGTTGTCGGCTCAGCTGATATGGAGTTATTTAGACTTAAGAAACGTTAATAAGTACATTTACCGTAGTTATTATACTCTGCTGTATTCTCGTCTGGATTAATTTCTCAATTGGCAAACGCGGACATTTGCTAAAAATTTACGAATAACTTTGACGATAGTTGATGCAACTAGAAGGTTGAGATAAACACAGAATTGCAAAACTATAACTGCATATTTTCAATAAAAGGTTCATGCTTCAGTACCTTTTTTAACCATGACTAAATTTCAGGCAGTTACTGTATCTTTTGAGGACGATATGTATGATATTCTTCAAGTAGTTGAATTGAATGGAAACACGCGTATTATATTATTTAATGCAATTTAAACAACGTTAGAAAGTAGTCGTAACTGAGCTAGTTGGCACATGCCTATATAAGTAACTTTCTTTGATCCAAACAATAGATAGTTTATCCGTATCTATTAACATGCCGCTATATCAATGAAGAACCGAAATAAATTTATGAATCTTTGTACTCCGTTGTGTAATAGTGGATATTGCTTTTATCATTATGTTATCCTTGATGGAAGTCCCAAAAATCTATAAAAATATAGAGGATTGCTCGTTACCGGTAGTCATAATAATGATATTATTATTACCATGAGTGAATTCTATTCGATTTTTTTCATGAAAATGAATTCCCGAGAGAAGAGTATAATGTTAAATTCAGGTATTAATTTTATGTATTAAAATCATGAAAATTAGAGGACATGTTTATATAATGTTTGATAATAAGTAATTCATGCTTCTAGTAAAAAATTGTCTAGGCAATAAAATAATGAAGTCATTAAAATGAAAACCAAAAATTTTACTTTGGAAAAAAGAATGAAACAAATTGACTAATTTATTTTTAGATTCTTCTTATGTGAGCCGTTTCATTAATTAATCCACTCCAAAGTACCCAGATATTTTCGATTGGAGAAATTTCTAATTTTAATGTACTGTTATCATTGTCTTCATGTAATCACTTTTTAGAGAAGTATAGCTAAAATTTTTACTTGATCTTTGATTCAGTACATCTAATACGCGATAAATACTTACGACGTAATTCATAAAATAGACGTCGACGAAAAACTGGCTTTTTCTTAGTTCTTGGCCCTTTACTGGCACTCCATGTTATTTCAGTTAACATTTGCTCCGTCAACAGATAATTATGTTGAAGAATGGTGCGGATTGTAGAATCGACGCTTTTTCTGTCATTATGGAATAGTAACCATCTTTTCTGCAATAAAAAACAATTACAAATTAAGAGACTTTCTTTTTTCTACATTTCATCAAGATTTTATTTATACTCAAAAATATTTGAATCGAAATATGCTTTCTGTAAATAACATATACGAAATAATTATAAAGATAAGCAATTTAAATACATTACAATAAAATTTTCCGAATAAATTGCTTATCCAAGTATCGTTTCATTAAGTCAATAAAGATGAATTAAATCAGATTATTTGCTTTAGAACGATAGCAATTTTTAACGTCAAACAAATTTCATGCTTAAAGTATTTCTTTTCATAATGACTTTTAAAAAATACATGTAAAAGTTTTTAGCATTGACTCGAATAATTGTGTATTTGAAATGTTAAAAAAAGTCAATATAGCGTAAATATTTCTGTATTACACTTAATTTTAGAAATATGTATTAATATCGATTTATTTACCATCTGTACGGCATCATCCTCAGAACGTTTGTCATATTTAACTATTTCTTCCCATGTTTTAAAGGGTATTAGGTCTGGTTTCACAATTTCACTGTTGACTCCAGTATTTTGCAGTGATCTTAAATGATCTTCGACATTTCTGTTTGGAAGAAAAAAATTATTATGAAATGTTCATATCATTAGGTTTTACATTTAAATATATGATTTTCTCCTAAAATTGTATTGTTATTTGTAAAATCAAACACTTGACATCTGCTTCAAGTATACATTTTTAGTTATTCTTTTTCTGTATCAAACCACAAATAACAATACAATTTTATAAGAAAATTATATATTTAAATGTAAAACCTAATGATATGAACATTTCATAATAATTTTTTTCTTCCAAACAGAAATGTCGAAGATCATTTAAGATCACTGCAAAATACTGGAGTCAACAGTGAAATTGTGAAACCAGACCTAATACCCTTTAAAACATGGGAAGAAATAGTTAAATATGACAAACGTTCTGAGGATGATGCCGTACAGATGGTAAATAAATCGATATTAATACATATTTCTAAAATTAAGTGTAATACAGAAATATTTACGCTATATTGACTTTTTTTAACATTTCAAATACACAATTATTCGAGTCAATGCTAAAAACTTTTACATGTATTTTTTAAAAGTCATTATGAAAAGAAATACTTTAAGCATGAAATTTGTTTGACGTTAAAAATTGCTATCGTTCTAAAGCAAATAATCTGATTTAATTCATCTTTATTGACTTAATGAAACGATACTTGGATAAGCAATTTATTCGGAAAATTTTATTGTAATGTATTTAAATTGCTTATCTTTATAATTATTTCGTATATGTTATTTACAGAAAGCATATTTCGATTCAAATATTTTTGAGTATAAATAAAATCTTGATGAAATGTAGAAAAAAGAAAGTCTCTTAATTTGTAATTGTTTTTTATTGCAGAAAAGATGGTTACTATTCCATAATGACAGTAAAAGCGTCGATTCTACAATCCGCACCATTCTTCAACATAATTATCTGTTGACGGAGCAAATGTTAACTGAAATAACATGGAGTGCCAGTAAAGGGCCAAGAACTAAGAAAAAGCCAGTTTTTCGTCGACGTCTATTTTATGAATTACGTCGTAAGTATTTATCGCGTATTAGATGTACTGAATCAAAGATCAAGTAAAAATTTTAGCTTGATCTTTTATTTTCTGCCCCTGATAATTTTTATATTAAAAAAAAAATAATAACTATTACTGTATAGATTTTATTATACAGTGTTTCTTGCCTTACTTGGGAGTAATTCAATTATTTGCTTTTAATTCCAAAAAAAAATTCTTGCTCCAACAACATTTTGCCTTTCATAAGAATTCATTAATTGCTTGTAAATGTTTTTTATTGTTTAAAGTTTTAATTTAAATTTTGTATTTACTTTCCGTTATAACCTTTATATATTTTTTCAGAAGCACTGGTTCAAATGTACCCAACCATGTCCAATAATCATTTCAAGACTGCCGTCCAAAATGCATTGAAGGCTGCTAATATCCGGGTAAAAGAAAGGATTAAGCGAAGCAATAGTGTCAAACGTGTCGTGAGACGCAACTCATTGGATGAGTACTTCGATCAAGATTGGACTCCAGAGGATAATGAAGATGAAAATGGAGTGGGTGACCTAGGTGATAGCGAACACGCCGATGGAGATCCTCCTAGAGAAATTGAAGATTCTCGGGAATAAAAATATAAGCTATAACTACTTTTAATTATTATTTTTTATATTAAATAACGCAAAAAAAAATATTTTATGTTAGAATTAAATCTAAAATTATAAAGGAGCATATTGTTGATAAATCCTGCTAAGCGGGTTCATAAAGAGTTTAAATAAACAAATTGCATGCGAAAGTTGATTGTTTTTCAGCTTCTCGCAAAGAGAATTGAAAATTTTTTCCCCACAAAAATTCCACAAAATTATTATTAATTTAAATTTCATTCATGGTAGAAAATTACAGAAACAAAATTACAGAAAAATTTGTAGATAACTTACCTACAAGTACTGGTAAATTACCGACTAACTCTGATAAATGGATTTCTTTACAAGGTCAGCCATATTGACTTCGGATATCTTCAACTTATAGTAAAGTTAACACCAAGCCTTTTATTCAAACTTTTTTAGTTAAGTTGACGGGTATTTTCGGAACTACCTTGTAAACAAGTCTACAAGTAAACTTGACGTTAACTTATAGTGTGCAATGGCTATCAGGGAATATGTAACGGAGTGTTTAATCTCTGTATTACCCACGTTTGGTCTCTGGCCCGCGCCAGTTAGTTGATCGACGGATCACAGGGCGCTGTGCTCCGAAGTACTCGCGCCACTAGTCATAAGTAGTGTTATGTCCACCCCAAAATTTTTCTTTTAAATTTAAATCACCCGCGCAGATGGAAGACTTCTCCATGCGCGAAAGCCACAATAAAATATAAACTACGCGACTGCTGGTTGACTAGCGGGGACTTCTGCAATCTCAGCACCGCGAGTATTTTAAAAGGCGATCAACAGCCAACGCCTTGTCTTTGAGCAATTAATTCGACTTCCGCGTTTAATTGACGGACCCGTGCCTTGTAAAAGTCCCTTATCTTAATTTGCGCTGCACTTAAGACGAGTTCAGACTCGGTTCAACCGGCAGGCCACGTATTAGTTTTAATCATTTAGAGAACCGGAATCTCAAAGTTCTAATTTGCCCTGCACTTAGGCGAGGATCCGGGCAGTAAGTTTAAACTAAACATCTTTAAAAAGCTAAATTTGCGCACTTTACCCTACGGGGGACTGGAGGACGTTAGCTCAATTAAATCATTAAAATTCATTAATTTAAATTTCATAAAAATCAATTTGTGAAAGTGTAAGTTCTAATTTTTATAAATAAATCTGAGTAAAAGTGAAATCAGTTTTCAACAAGTTCATTTCACGAAATAAGAAGCCCGTAATATAAGCAGCCCAAATCCATCCTACTCCATCCGCTGCGAGAACCAACCATAGGGCCCAATCAAGGAACTGGCGCTAACAGCTGCCCTTAAACTACGGATCTGACCATCACTAAAGTTCCTGCAGAGAGTAAGTACATCCACTCACATAAATATCCGTCAGTCTCAAACGAAGGCGTGGAAAGTTCGTATCTCGAGAACGTCCCACATAAATGATTAAAACAACGGAATTACAACCTCCGTTGCGTATTCTTTAAACTGTTAGTCCAAACCTCCACCGTTTACGCTACCGCTCTAAAAACGCCCTTGGACATAACATAAAGAACACTGGTGGCAGCGGTTGGGATTTCGAATAAGAAATTATTTAACTTTTGTTTGAGAAAAATTTTAATCTCTAAATATTTTCTTTTCTATTTTTATTTTTTCAATTTCAATTCCACTGTCTAAATAAATTCAAGTCTAATTGCGTTCAA